>WURT03570334.1:0-20841 GCA_009936505.3 Holothuria glaberrima
ATGAATGTAAAGTCTAACTTTTGCACATGAACTTTGAAAAGATTCCGGGTTGTTTCTGAAACAGCGAAATATGTGACAATGTTCTCTAACTTAATTGAAGATATGCTGCACCCAATAGTGAGCACTAGCATACAATAATAGAATAATTTTTGTTTTCTTTGACGGCTGGCAATATTTTAAGCAATGGGTGAATTCATGCCAACAAGTGGTTGGGATCCAGCAGACGACATGGCCTACTGTCGTCATTCCCTAATCCCTTTTTAGTGGTGCAAATTTTTCAAGAGCCTAACAACTAGCAGCTTATTGTCGGCAAGCCCGATAGTTTCAAAGGAGAGGAAAATGCTTTATCTCCTTCCTTAACAGCTCCCTGTTATTACGGAAGATATCCTTGGATTGGCATTGCATTTTTAGCGATACTGACCTTCTGTTTTCATCACCTTACCCAAGAGAATCTTACTAGTCGCCTCACAAGACTCCTACTTTCCAATCTCTGCATTGTTACTTTTATTAAGTGACAAGGGAATACCACAGTCACCAGAAAGTGACAGTTTTACCAGAAATAGTGACTAGCATTTACTGTCAACATCTATGGGTAATGAACCATTTAGAAGAATTTCATCATAGTATTGCTGAGACAGGTTGGTATTTTGTTTACAGGTACGCTTATGTGAATGGTTGTGACAAGGATTCCATTAAACAGAAAAGAACAAAACTGTATCTTCACAAAGAATCTCTACAAAGCTTTCCTGAGAGAAATCTTTCATGCAATAGCTAAGAAGGCCTTTATTGAAAATAAAAAAAAAAGATTAACTAACCTATTTCCATATATATCATTCCTGCCTCTGATGTATGGTTACTTTCTATGTTTCTATCATAGAAACTAATGATACATATGAAGACCAGATAGTTTCTTTTTCCAAATAAAGATGTCTAACCTTGTTCTTGGTGGATGCTCACAATAATGAAGAGTTAGATGAGGTTTTACGGCCCTGTTTCTAACCAATTGGTTTAAGTCGAGCCTGCCACAGCCTTTTTTCCAGTTGTGGCTTACTGGCTTGTTTTCCCTACTCCATTGCTTATGCTGAGCACCAAGCACAATGGCAGTAGGTTCCATTTTTAAAGTCTTCGGTAATAATGCGGAGAAACCTGAAGCATGTATGGAGTGAGAACTACTGTCCTCTACTGGTTTTGACGGCTCGATTCTTCTACATACAGGCAGTGAAATATATGATCTTCCATGTACGGTAGCACTGAAGGGTTGATTCTTTTTATATAGACAGGCACAGAAAAAGTGACCTATACACTGTAGCACTGAGGGGTTGGTTCATCTATATATGGGCACAGATATTATGTACTGTAGCACTGAAGCTTTGAGTCTTCTAAGTACAAATCAGTAATATACAACCTTCTTTATACTGCAGCACTGAAGGGTCGATTCTTCTATGTATGGACACAGTAATATGTAATCTACAAAATACACCACTAAAGGCTTGGTTCTCCTATAGGCACAGAAATACATGGCCTACTGGTCCTGGAGTGTCGATTCTTCTGTAACTGGTACAATAGTCCACTGCAGAGAACAGCAGGATTTACCACCAACTGATATCACATGACCTCCTTCTTGCAGGAACCTAACATTACTAACATCTGAGCCAACTCGTACAGATTGCTTGTGGTTGGTCTGAAGTGTAATAACATTGAAAGCATCAGTAATTACTAGATTTAGAGTAGGATCACTCTGCACTATGATAGTAAGCTGATAACAACTTGATATTTTTTACATTCCCTTCATATGTGATATACATCAGTTCAAACCTAAATCCACATAACTGCTATTCAAAATTCTGAATGTTGCACCCCTCGCTGAGCCCCCCTCCCTTCCCTCCACCAGTGGTTGTAGTACAGTTAAAACTGGCATATACACCTACACAATGTTAGTTTTGTCATGTGCACAAAAATGTTACTCATGTACAAATGACAAATGTATCTCATCCACATAAACACATTTTACCAAGTGGGGAGGGGGAGGAGGGGGAGCTGTGAACTGAATTAGATCAAGTTACAAACATAATGGAAATGCAAATCTCACATCAAAATCTTCCCCACCTTCCTTCCCCCAGGCCATTTTCAATACAAAATGTTGGAGTCCATCCTTCTTAGCATACACACAGTAATTATAATAATGCAATAGCTCTACAAAGGTGACAAACCTACCTGGCAACTAGGATAGTGGTGTAAACCCAACATCCCTGGGTCTTCAGCACTTATGATCAAGAATGGTTTTTCATTTGTGACATCCACAGCCTTTGGTATTGCAGAATCTGGATTCCATAATCCTGTAAAGAACAGAGAATAATTTAGCCACAACTTTCAGTAGTATAGAGGGGTTTCACCAATGTCACAGGATTGCACATCACTGGTTTTAAAGGACAAGCATCCATTGTGTCACAGTAGTATCTATGCATGGTTTATATGCCGTGCATGAGTGCCGTAAATACGCTTACTGCGCAGGTGTTTTACCCTTTACTACTGGGCAATATCAATCCTGCGACGTCACATGAAATCCTTCTAGCTTTGCAATGTATGAAGGGTTACTGTTTCATGGAAGACAAAAGAAGAATTACTTTCAAAAATGGACGCAACTTGCAAACAATTTCTACTGAGGCACATATATGACCCGATGCCTAGGTGCAGAAAAGAAAACTGTACATTTAAACTCCTCCCAACCACCTTTTATACTAGTATTCACTATTGCTGGGAGAAGTTTACAATTAATGCATCACTTTTAGGAACTGCATACATGCAAGCTTTGAACTGATGTCATAAAGGACTTGATTGTTCCACCAAAACAAAAAAAAAATTGAACCAAAAAAAAATTTACTAATAATATACTTGCACTTAAAAATGTAGAAATGTAAAGAGTACATGCATTCATTGAATGCACAAAGGACTGGCTTGCTTTCCATCCAAAAATCTACAATTTTTTTTCTTTTATGAATGAATACCATTGAATACCCTAATCATTCACTCTTGTACTA
Source organism: Holothuria glaberrima (assembly GCA_009936505.3). NCBI lineage: Eukaryota > Metazoa > Echinodermata > Holothuroidea > Aspidochirotida > Holothuriidae > Holothuria > Holothuria glaberrima. Next base: position 3,039 of record WURT03570334.1, read on the forward strand.
TCAATTTGTACCTTTTTCTGCCTACTGACAATATGCAAAACATGTGCTTAGGCATACTGAGGAATGTGTCATTAAAAATAAACACAAGATTTGTCAGTATGCCAAGCACAGGTTTTGCCAATTTATCAGTTTGCCAAAAAGGAGACACACTGGTCGGCAAAATGCAGGAGGAACTTCGAAAATGCCACTTTAGTGAATAAGGAGAACAGTATCTTTGATTTATCTCCACACATCTGTACAACAAAAAGTATCAGTGCAACATGCAGAGACAAATCTGAATGTAACAGCCTTGTTAAGAATTCTTATAATACCGTGACAAGGATACACATGTAATGCACATCAAATATCTATTCACCCATCAAAGTAAAGGTTGAAAGTGATGTTGTGGCATTCCCTACAATAGGACTACCACACATAAATGTCATCAAGTACCACAGGAACCATGTGACAGTTTTGTTTTGCCTTAAATTTGCCATAAATATAACTAAATGCATGTACACAGGCAAGAACACTCAATCTTCTTGGTTAATAGTACTTCCTAATTTATGTTGTCACACAATGTAAGACTTAATTACTAAATGCAGCTGACAAGCCTGTGCTTCTGTCAAATATTGAGTCTGTCTATGCAACAGATAAAAACCATGTTACTTCAACTTGTTTGTGTACAGACTTACCTGCAACTCCACAGTGAACTGTAGCACAAAAATTGAAAAATACTGTTCCTGACATTTGCTAAACTATTTCTGGATGCAGTTGCAGAGTAGTGTGTAAAAATTGGAGGGGGCCGAGTGGGCAGCTCATAAAGTAAAATTGTCTGTGTGAAAATCAATGGGAACGTCTCCAAAAGTGTGGCGGAATATATCTGCCTATGCCTGTACATAGAATCACATGATCATGACTGGGACTATAAATACAATGTTACAACAAACCTTCTAGATGGAATCCATGCAATGTCTGGTAACTTCTCCAGTCTAGGTTTCTTACTTCTTCTAATGCATCTACCTTCTCATTTGTTTTCATATTCCCTGAATTCAAATAAACAGTATTGTGTTTGAAGAATTACAAGATATGCAACAGACAGATAACCCTTCCTGCCCTTTTTGTTTTCACTAAGCATTGGGCTAGCTTTTCACCTCTCTACAATAACAGTACTCTTCTTTCTTAAACTGAACCCAATTTATTCATTCATTTGTTTGTTCATCTAATTTTTTTTTCTTAATTTATGCAAAGCAAGTCCGTTCAGTACTGTTGTGCTCATAAAGAGTTAGGTAAACAGGAAGTGAAATGCAATTCAGCTACTTTTCCTGCTCTGTTTATATCATCGAACTGTAAAATCCATTGTTGTATGAAGTTACGAAACTGTACACTACGTTCAGTATTTTTTTAAGAAAATAAGTCAAGATAAATGATGGCTGTACAGTACACATTTTACAAGTTGATTACACAATGTAACATCACCACCATACTTACAAACAAAGAATTCTCCATTTTCAGCAGAACTTCTCAAACAGGAACCATCTGATGACCAGTCCAGAGACTTCACTGATCCCTTGTGACCCTTGAGAACATGACCATGTTTCAACTCTTTCCCACTTTTCAAAATCTGAAATATGTGAATGGTTCCTTTGTCATTAGCAGTAACCAACCTCTTGCCATCTGTTGGGCAAAAATTAAAAAAAAAGTCTGAGATGTGAGATTCCCAAAAATTTAGCCAAATGGGATTGATTCAGGCTGCAAAACAGAAACTTTGATTTGTCACAAAATAAGCAAGGTATTTAGTGAAGCAAAGAATGGTGTCAGCAAACCATTGAAATGCTATTCTAGCAATTGATTTCTAAACATTTTTCAGGGCTTCCAGGCTGTTGTTAGTGAATAAACTGCCTGATATTGCATTTGCCAGGAAGTGTTTTCTTCTTTGGACAGGCATGTAATCATTGTGATCATAAATGCTAGCTAACCTGCAGAAAGCAACTAAACTTTGCAGTTCCCTGATCAGAAGTGTATGTTAAGGGTCCACAGCTTCCAACTAAACTTGGTGCACACTGGACAGAGTGGTAACTTAAGTCCCTGCAACTACCTCCCTGGTTTGGGGAGATGCCATATCCCCTTTAATTAAAGAAGTCACCATCTAAAAAAACAGTAGAATAATCAAATGAGAAATAAGTGGACATTTTCTACAACAAGGGAACAAAAGTGTGACACTGTACCTGGAGAGAATCTTACACAAACAATAGGGCCAGCTTCAGAGACACTTTGTTTGGTTAGAATCTGGCAACCACCAGTATTCATTGAGAGAACCAACAAACTGAAAAATAAACGGATTAAAAAAATCAATAAAGAGATTTAACCTACAGCAGCATGGTATCCAAAGAGGGGGCTTGTGGGGGATGCTAATTTTCCCCACCTCTGGCACTCAAATGTGGGAGGAATTTGAGGAAAAGCTAGAGATATTGGGGGCAAAAGAAGGACAGGAGAAATGAGAACCTCCTCCAGCCATCTCTAGAAATCTTAAAGGCTCTACAATCTCACTCCAGGCAGTGAAAATTCTCCCTTCTAAGTTTACATTTAGCTCCTCCTACCATTTACACAAAAACACCTGTCCAGTACAGCTCCCACACACAAAGTTGCAGTAGTTTGTACTGAGTTTACACTGCTCAAGGCCACATCAACACAATACTATGCGCAAACATGACCGACGGCACAGTAATCATTGTACGACAGAAGGAAGCTATCACTTAAATGACTAATGTAAATCAAAATGTTGTCACCAATAAGATTTAGAAGGATAGGACTGTTCTTAAATATGTTTAGGACTTTAAGCATGCCACTGGTTACCAGGCTAATGCAGAGCCATTCACAAACAAGCAGGTAAAGATATTGACATGTGATCAATAGGACAAGACTGATAGGTAAGGCAGGCTCAACTTCACACAATAGCTAATTTGTGTTTACAAACATGCAGACCATCATTTTCTCATACGCAGGATAATGCACATGTCAAAAGGTAAAGAATCTATACACTTGACCTAATGTGTGGAACATGCAGCAGCACCCATGCAGAGAAAAAGCCCTTAGCTATACTTTAAAAAAAAATGAAGTCCCTGCCATAGCAGGCACAGTACAGCAGGTACATTGGATTAAGCCAAGTTCAATAGAGTATGTGTTTGAATTCACTCATGACGCAGCCGGCTCAGGAAATATCCCACGACCAGCACAATGGAAGCAGTGTGACTGCATTCTTCCATAAAGCTGAACACAACAGCCACTGTGGCTGTCAAGATTTCTTCTTTTTCTGCTTGGGTGATTCAACTTCTTCATTTGAGCCAAGCCTTGGGCACTTTTCTCTCATGCCTAAATGTGAACATAATGCTGTACTCCTACACATCTCCAATGTGTGATCACATTGCATTACAGGCATCACCAGAATGTGGTCATCCCATTTTTCTTCAATCCCAACCTCTGGTACTAAGTCAGGGGATTTGAGAAAATTGAGAGAAATTAGGGTGAATTATTGTGGTTAGTCTTGGAAAAGGGATATTGAATACCTCCTAGATAGATAAGATTTAATGACACACCAACACTAATGTGTTATACAGTGTCAACCAGATAAAAAAGTAAAAAGTTCAAATACCGTTTCAAATACGGTTCAGGTTCAAGTTCAAGTTCGGTTTCAAATACAATTCAAATACGGTGAAAGTCCTTCCCTTTAGTCGCCTCTTACGACAGGCTGGGAATACTGTGGGCATATTCTACAACCCCAGCCCACAGGGGGCAGAATACTCCTAGAAATTCCTGAAATCCAGCACACATACCATTGAGGCACTCAATATAACAAAACTGCAATGTGATGTTGAAAACTATTGCCAGTACATATTACATAAGGTGACACAACTATCTGAACATATCAATATTTGTGGAGTGTGTCTCAATGTATCCTGATAAATGAAGAAACTAAGTGACATAACAGCACATCTGTAAACTGTAGTAGTGAATGAATATAAATTAGTATTTAGTTCTCACAACAATTTTGCTATGTGCAGATATAACTGACCATACAAATGAAACAATTTTTATGGAGTAAAGGAGTTCAATGGTTAAACCACTACAAATGTTATGTAGATGTAATGAGACTAGAACTGAATGCATCCTCACAATAAAAAAAAGAACAAAAAAAAAAAAGACATTGGTAATGAAGCATCACATCACCATCAAACACAAGAAATAACTACGTGGGGCATGAGATTTTTGTGGCACACAGGTCTGTTCAAACTTTTCCATTGTTTTGTGATTATTTAAATATTCAATTCCAAAAACACACATTTTAGTATTTCAGGCCTGGGAATCCTCTGCTCATATCAAGATCAACATTTATACTAACACTGCAGTTGTGTATGACAAAAATACTGGTAACACATAATTATTTGAACTGACCATATGTTCCATAGACAGTTCCTGATTTTAATTTCCTAGTAAGGTACCACCATAAATCAGGTAGTTATGCTGTGTGAGGGTCACCTCATTCCTACCCATCTCTGGATCTAAAGCCAACTGCTAAGAACTGGAAGGGGGTAGTGACTGGATTTCCTGGAAGGCAACCTGTATGGGTGCATCCTGAAGGTATACACATGGGTTGATAGCTCCATTTTTGGGAGGAGGGGGTGGGGGGTAACATTGCTGTAAAATAATTGCTGATTGCTTGCCCCTCCAATTGTAATATTTACAACCAAAGTAACTGACCCCTTAAATGCCCCTCAAAGCACACCTCCATGCATGAGACAAGACAATTCTATTGTGTTCGTACTTCACATGCCAATATATACATCCTAAACTAGTCACAGAAGATCTGAGTGAAGCTTTTAATCTGAGACTATAACAGTTAATACAATACATGTAATGAGGTTGATGAGTACATAAATGCATCTAATCCCCAATACCACTCAACAAGTTCATGCACAATGTTTGAACTTAAGTAGTAGTGAACATATCAAATTTACAAATACTACCAGTAGAAACTTATACATCTCTAAAGGAAGCTGTTGTTGTATATTGTCTTAAAGTTTCATCTCTAATTCTCTTCAGCTCATTAATAATGAGCTCCCAGATAGTCAGTGGGACAACCCAAGAGTCATAAAAGCCATTTGGGAAAGGATCAGTGAAACAGAATCTCTCTTAGTTTAAGTTCAGGAGTTAGAGTTAGATGAGGTTTTACGCCGAGTTTCTAACCAATTGGTTTAAGTCAAGCCGGCCACGGCCCTTTTTCCAGTTGTGGCTCACTGGCTTGTTTTCCCTACTCCATTACTTATGCTGAGCACCAAGCACAAGGCAGTAGGTTCCATTTTTAAAGTCTTTGGTATGCCTCGGCCAGGATCATAAGTTCAGGACAATTGAGGGCAAATATTGTACAATACAAAGTGAACATGAGAATGAAGAAAAGAGCTTGTGGGTTACATATTAAACAACTTTACTTCTTTTTTTTTTCTTTGAACTTTTATTTTAACAAACTACACACAGTCATATTGTTAGTAACCTGAAGATGAAAGATATGATAGTAATTCATAACAAAACATGTTTAGAACCACATCAAACTGCTTACCTGTCTCCACTGTACAAATAAGGACAAAAAAAAAAATTGGAAAAGAATTGAAGACAAAAGTACAGAAAGTATTCTAAGACTATTCTAAGGAGAACAGAAAGATGAATGACTAATTCTTTTACATGAGTAACACACTCATCAATAACAGAAAAGGGAAAATTATTAATTTCAAAAAGTCTACACAATATTTACATTTTTTAGCTTTTAACGGTTTTCTAATCTTACCATCAAACATAACACACGGTCTAAACATATCACAACATTTACTGTGCTACCTAAAGATATTTTACAATTAACACTATAAGCTTGCCACATGACATTTTGTTTTAATTAATTCTGTTAAATTCAATCAACAATGTAATTAGATTGCAGTACTATCTACAAAGATCTTTCATGAAATCACATGTTACTTTCTACTTTTACCCACACAACAACGTTGACCCTTAAAGAAAGTTTTGATGAATTCGCTATTTCCAGGATACCCATAGATATAAGCATGCACTGTAAGTTTCCACTTTGTTCTAGCTCACATTTTGGAAACTTCTCTGACCTACTTTTTCAAATATTTTCCTTCCAAGAATATATCTTCCTATAATAATGATATTTAGAGGCAAGACAATTCTAGCATTACCTTGATTCTCTGGTACCAACAGCAAGCAGTTCACCACTTTCTGAGGAATCCACACACAACAGGTTAACACTCTTTAACCAATGCCTCCAGACTGGTTGGTGTTTCTCACCATTTACTAATGCAATCACTCCATCGTAGCCAACAGTTACAAAACTCTGGCACAGAGACTGCTTTGTAAAGGTACTCAGTCCATTAACTTCATCATAATGACCCTGAAGGAACAATATAAATCACTGAAAGAGTAAATCGAGTCTTAAAAATTGGGTGGGTCTTTTAGCACAAAAATAAATGTAGGCAGCCTTATTTAAATGAACACTACAGTACCATTAAATGTTAAAAAAAGATCTACATGATAAGTGTTAAGTTAGGGGATGATAAACTAATCTGCTGTGAAGTATCCATAGGCCTTTAAAACATACACTTCAATTCAGAGGTATAAAGCTCACTAATATGAGAAAAGCCAAAAAACTACATTACTTTCATAATGCAGACATTTTAACCTTTCCAATAGTGTAAGAAGTCACAATTTAGTTTCAGTTTAAACTTTCCACAAAAAAACCTAACAATAAAGACGACCAATACTCAACATCCAGAAAAATCACAAGGGTCAGTAAGAAAGGGTGTAAGAGACTATAAAAAGAAGATAGGAATGGCTTTAACCCACCATTTTGAGCAAACCAAAAGGGTCTTGACAGTGTCCTCCTATTTCAAAGCTAGCACATTTCAACCAGGCATTACAAATTGTGACAACTGGGTTACAAGGAATGTTCTTTTTTATAAAAAACATCCCATCCTCATCCCTATATGTGAACTGCCCCTTCAGTAATAAAATTAAACAATTATAGAAAGAAACAACTAACCTCAGTAACTACATCCATCTTACTGGAGGCCTCAAAGGGTGGTCCTGATGGAGTGATGCTTATTGACAAGATACAGTTCATTGTAGTTCCTATAAAAATCCTTGACCCGGCCACTGCCAGCATCCGTACTCCACCTGCTTTTGGATCAAGCTGAAATGGGTGATATTAATATTTGTAAAGTGTAAAACTGGTATTACACACACAACTGGCATATAAGTAACCTCAGATAGGCTTCAAAAGACATGCTGATCAACTTCAATTATTATAACTCCATCAGAGAATTTTAACATTTATGTAAAGTTTAAAAATCTATTAAGCAAAGACTGAGAAATTGGACATCCCTCTCATACCATAGTTCTACTGTATGGATATACTCTCCTAAAAATAAAAAGATCTACTGTGGACATGCCAAGCAAGAAGGATCAATCACTTAAAGATGAATGGATTTTATGAATGTTTCAAATAATAATAAAACAATTACCTCCTGCTTATTTTATTTAAATACATCTTTTATATGAGGGCAATCTCTACCTTGAAAGGGCCTTTCCTTTAGAAAAAATTTTCTCAATTAATTACATTAATTTGAAAATACCTTATTCTCATTTGAGTAATTACATACTGTTGAAATGGCAGCAGGTTAACATAACACAGTTAAGAAACAGGTCATTTATTCCCCCCCCCCACCCTTCTGCTCCCCAGTCCCCTAGCCTAACCTCAAACTTTCACACATCTAAGACCAGCAGCCACACAGTAGTATCACATAATGCATCTCAATCTCAAAACTTTCAAACAGTACTAGGTCTCCTTAAAAGAAGAGTTTCCAGATAAGTCCATACCTTACAACTACACATAGACTGGGCTCCTTTACTACCGAGTGTCCAGGCTTGTAGTTTACCATCTCTTCCACCAGTAAGGAGGAGACCTCGCAGAAACTGAAGAGCAAACACTGGTCCCTAAAAGTAAAATTACCATCAAAGAATACTTCTTGAAAAAGTGAGGAATATTACACAAAATCAATTAAGATCTTACAACAAGAAGAGAGTTGCTACTCAAAGCCTTAGTGTAATTACTGCTACAACCAATTTCCCTTTATTATGTGATGTTAAAACTTCATGTATTCTTTCAGATAAGTTTTTTTTTACTAAGATCTTTACTAAGTCACATGACATGGGTCAGCTAATTGTTCCTTGGCAACCAATTCCAGAGGGCAAGCAAATCCATGCATTTATCATATGCCTCACCACCATGGGCAAACTTACAGCAGTATTCATTGCATTTCAGTTGCAGTACAGTAACAGTGTGATGTATACTATATGTGCATTTATTGCTTGGTCTTACTTGCCCTCCATGGCAAACTAGTGTATTACTGAACTTTGACCTATTGACCTTGACTGCATGCTCCCTGAATTGTGAGGATAAAAATTCAGAGGAAACATATTCATACATGTTCAGAACAAATGGTTTTACTAGTTGTACTCATTTACCTTATTTTACAAAGTTAACATCCATGGGTGGAAAAAGTTGGGAAGCTGGGAGGCTCCTTTCCGGAAAATTTGGGCATTTGGAGAGAATTTGGGCAATTGAAGGGAAAGTTTGCTTTTCATACATACGAACAAAGGAAGAATTGAGGAAAAGCTTCCTGGGAAAGAAACAATTTTTCCAGCCCTGGTTAACACCAACCAGCATGGGTCAAATGTTTTGACAGTTAATAAATTATCTACCTTGTCCTTAAAGAAAACAGTATTTTTTTTCTAGTGCCCTTGAAATCTCTCTTTTGAACTGTGTAACTACTATATCATACCTGATTTGCATAAAAATACAAGACATAAATTAAAAAATGCTAGAAGACCTATAGAAAAATGTAAAACACTATTGTTTGTGATGCATCTCTTATAAGTGATGGACTGATTATCAGTATTAGAAATTGGCAATTTTTAACATCAAATATCTGAAATTCTGAATAAATGAAAGTTACCTAATACGCTAACACTTCTCAATGTGTGTCACTAATTAATACCAATGTTACTTTTATCTGATTTTACTAAATATTTGACCTTATGTAAATACTTTTTAAACTGAAATGTTTTAGTGTATCAGCTCTTAATCACATAAATCTCTGGTGCTATGCTCTAGTATAATGTATGAATGTTTCATGTCCAGCTTTCTTATCCTTGTACTGAATCAGCTGTTACAACAATTGCAATATAGGAAAGTGTTAAAAGATGTGTATGTGACACTGGTCCTATGCTGTCACTTACCTCATGAATATGAGATAAAATATGGGATATAGTATTCCCCTTCCTTGGCCAAATGTATACTGTCCCATTAGAATCCCCAGTCACAACGTCCCCGTTCGGACGGAATGTCAAACATATGATGTACTTTGCTCTCATATTCCTCTGCAATGTTAAAGAGACAATGAGACAAGGTTAAGACTTTCTCTTGAAAGGATATTTAGTTAAATCCCATGCAGCAAGGTATGATAAAGATACTATTGCAGGGAAGTCCTGGAGAATAACTTTAGGAAATAAGCAGTCACCACAAACCTACTTTGACACATGAATTAAATGTTACGGATCTCTTATTTCTATTGCAAGTATTGTTCATAATGTTTCAGAGCAAAAAATGACGTTCTCAAGGTTAAGAAATGGGTTATTTTGAATAGATTTAAAAGTGCAATTTCAAACTGTTGTCACATGATTTAAGAGAGCCATTCATGAATTAGGATACCTGGATATATATAAATTCAATTGGGGTGATTGCACATTCCCTCTAAGTCACTTTTCATTGAAGGAGAATAGGCAGTTTTTCACTGACATGGCTGTTCCTGTAAGATTTCACATGAAATCAAAGTATTCAAGTATTAATATTCTTCAAGAAACACAATGTACCATCAATCATTTAACTCATATAGAGATTTATAGCAGGTACACGCAAATCCGTGACTACCTAAGAAAATTAATTAACAGCTTTAAGAAGACAATATCAAGATGACAAACCTCAAAATTAGCTTTTGACTTCTCCTCTAGCTTGCCTCCCTCTTTGTCAAAGTTCCAGAATGCCATGTGTTCTTTACCAACACTCACAATAACAGTAGGGTCTTTAGGCTGAAACCTCACTTGACAAATGACATCTGTGTTGATCTGAAAATAAACACTACACAATGCAACATAATTCTACGCATGCACAACTTACAGCGGCTCAGTAAAATAGGAACAGTTTCAGAGTTCCCACACTTTAATTAAGATAATTTCAGAACTTTTTTAAGCCATTTTCAAGAAAAACTGGCCTTTTCAAAACCCAAAAATAACAAATTACTGTGAAGACAGAAAAATGCCCTTCAAGTTGTTCCCACCCATTGACTCACTGCAGATACAAGTAGTAACATGATCGTAAAAACAAGAAGTGAAAATTTTCAGTTTTCTAGACAATTTTACAATTTTTCCAGACCAAACAAGCAAAATTTAAAGACTTTCAGGAATCTGCAAAAAAAAAAAAAAAAAATAGCAGACTTTCCCCATTTCTTTAGAGTGTGGGAACTAGGCAGCTCGTTGCCCCTTCTCCTCCCCCTCCACCTCCTTCCTTAGGGAGTGAAGAAACAAATGCAGAGGGAGGATGACACTTTCTTCTATTGAAACACAATTACAGTCATCTCAAAATGTCTCAATAAGAAGACAAGAAAATTTTTGGCTCATTTTGCATGTAAACTATCTGTTTCTTTTAGTTCACTACAAGCTTCTATCATGGTTAGGTTGGGCCTGCTATTAGTGATGATGTCAGAATTTCCACAATCCATACATTAATACTACAAGCTACTCACCAGAAAAGTCCTTCCCTACAATTAAGACTGACAACATCCATATGTCTATGCACTAATGTAAGAATAGATCTCATAAGATTGTAAAGAACTACTCACTGTTGCACTGATGAATTTCTCTCCTTTTTTCCAGTCCCAAACTGACAATGTAGGATGAGAGCTTCCATCCACTGTAAGCAGATAACCCTTTGAATAAAAACAAACAAAACTCAGGAATGTTTGTTTAGTCTCATTTGATCTATCAAAGGATGATTTCAGATATTTGATGTGAAAATTTCAAGTTTGAAGAGGCAGCTTTGAAGACCTATGTTACATTTCTACAGCTATGTTAAAAAGCTGTCATGCTGAAATATGTGCAAGGTTCACTTTGTACAACTGCTGCTAATGAACTAACCAATCAACCAGAGCTGGGCAGTCATGGCCATACAACAAACATTGTATATACAGTGCTACAAAATTGTACACAGGTGCAAGGTGTACTTACCAGTGGACACATAAAAAGCTGTCCAAGTACTGTATAGTGGGACATTTTCAGGGGAGTTTAATTTTTGCACTTTTCGCGACAAAGTAACCAATCCCAAATTTAAGACCTGAAAAAATACTTCCGTTACTCTGTACAAGATTATGATGGTTGATGCAAGGGCAAATTCTTCACTCTGCAAATATGTGTACAAGGTACAGAATCGCGAAAAATTAGCATCGGGGAAATTTCCCGCTTTACAGTATTCTTTACGGCAGTGGTGTGAACAAAGTGCAACAGCAATTAAGCTGACCCTACCACTTATGTAAATTCTTACATGAGATGAAGCAAAATCCAGACAGGTTACACCTTTTTGAAAGACCTCATCCTTTAATACAAGTAAAGTTTGCAAACTTGAGCTATTCCAGATGTGGACACATGCCTGAAATTAACAGAAATAAACACCCATTAGGAAAAAAATTGCTAAATAAAATAAAAAATGATAGAGATTGTAACTACATAGAAAAAAATCAGCACATTGGCAACAAAAAAAATGTTTTATTTATAATCAAAATAAACATAACATATAAAACTTAACATATACCAAGTTGTAAATTTAACAATATCTTCTGGCAGAGTTCAGAAAAGAGAGCATAAGGGATCAATGGATAGGTACTACATTTCATATAAAACTTTCCAGTATTTTTTCTTGTAATTGTATTCAATTAATTCACTGAATAAGTTCATCTTTTCTTTCTTTTAACATTTTTTTTTAAATATGTTACTTATTTCCAATACTAGAGAATTATGACAGAAGAAAGCATAACAAAATATTTGTAAAATGAAGGAAAAGATGGGTTGTAATTTTGACAAAAAGAAATTTTTCCACCAAAATGAGATTAATATGTTTCTTCTTTACTAAATCATAATAACTGTTCTTACCTCAGATGAACCATTGCCTTCCTGTCCTGAAGCTACTGAAGTACCATTGAAGTGTACAGCCAAACTGTAAATAACCACAAAGATAGGAATACAGATGCAACACTGGTGTATTAAACAGGCTAAACTATCACTGATTGTTGCACAACTTTAATACAGGTTTATGCATACTAGAATTAGGGCTGTATAGCCAGCTTCACATGTTTGAGGGGGCAGGATGTTTGCTCAGAGTGGCGAGATTTTCTTTTCTGGTTGGAGGGAGGGGGCTATCAATACATAAATCCACTATTGAAGTTTGTTTTGGAATCAAACATTTAAAAAAGTTAAGGGGCATTGCCCCAGAATGTCTCCCTAGGCAAATGGCCCATTTATCGTACAGATGCGGCAAAACTGTATTGGAACCCATCATAGGATAAATCCACACTATTCTAACCTGCCATTATTAAATACATGAGCTGCATTAGTATCACTTTGGCTTTTAGGGCAAAAAAGACTAAAAAAGACAAAGTAGGACACTTTTCATTTTGTTGCTTTTCCTTTCTTATTTTAGTAAAAGAGTAGACAATACAGTCTGAACTTAAAATGGTCATTTTGAGTTCTATAAATCTATTTTTGTAATGGTTCAATTGTGAGAATGCTTTGTAGAGGCATATGATTCTTTGCTGTCCTTTATTACATAGATTTATGACCATCTTATATAATGAAAATGAATGGCATGATCAGGCAGAATTAAAAGTTTGTACCAGACAAAGGTAATGTAAATGACTCTAGGGTCTAAAAATTTCAATGGTTTTAATCAAGAAACTCTTCTTAAACACAAAGCAATGCTGCTGAGCTATGAATGCCATGAGCATGTTTTTCCTTAATATCTTAAGACTACCCCACAAATTGGTTTGCACCTGTGGAATTAGTCCCTTCTCTTTAATCTGTATTTACTTCTGCCCCACCCCCCCCCAAAAAAAAAAAAAGAAAAAACAATCATTAGTGTTTAATAAGCAGTTTTTTCTCTTACTGAGTTTAAAAAGCAGTTTTTTTTCTCTTACTGAGGAACCATCTGACTATAAAGTTATTGGCACAAATTCAAATACCTTCAAAGCTCTTAATGAAGTAAAATGAGACTAGCAAAATTAAAGGTACTATACAAAGAGCTTGGTACACACTCACCTTTTAATAGCGCCATCATGTTGTAAGTAGTGTCTTTGTTTATGTTCCAAAGGGTCATAAAGAATAACAATATTGGCAGAAAAATAAACCAGTTCTCCAGCTGACAATGAGTACAGGTTATTCCTGCAATCATTGCCTTGGTAACCATACCTGTCAAGGTAAACACAGAAATAATTAGTCAATTTTTGCAAAGATTTTTCATAAGACTGTAACAGTTGGTCACTGTTTAACCCAAGTCTTTTGAGAAAACTATCCAAACCATCAAAGTAAGTTTTGAAAACAAAACACCTGTTCTTGATACACATAGTGAAAAACAAATCTTAATCTGAAACTTTTATTTAACATCTCACACCCACTGAATTCTCAAATATTGACAATTTTAAGGATAACATTCACAAGCTCCAGTGATCAGAATAAAATGGGAATCATAAGAATGTGTAAAAAAGTTAGGAATACCAGAAATATCATTCTTTTTATCCAAATGTATTACTTCAGTTACTTTTTTGAATCCCAATTTTTGGAATTATCACAATAGTTTTATAATATTTGCAAAGGAAAGATGTGTTAAAAGCAAAAAATTAACATGATTGACACAATTGCTGTAACAGAATAAAAACATTAAGCATCAAACCAGTATGAAAGGTCATGCATGTCATACCACCAACACATGGAAAGTACCATGATACTTTACTCTTCAATAGTGTCTCTTTCATAATACTAGAAGCTCGAAGTTCCCATAAAATATACTATGAAACCATCTGTTTCATTTCCCTGAGGTAGAGATGAATTTAGGTTGCTAATGCAAATTTCAGCTCATCTTATTATTTTGTATTTATTAATGTTAGCTTACGCTTAATGCTATTCCTCTACGTTTTTGGTCTTCCAAAAAGTAACTTCTTCAATCTCTGACATAAATAATGACATTGACATCCAACTGCCAGCCATGGACAACTGTCTAAAAACTAGGGCCAGCAATCTCTTTCGCAGCTGCGGACAACTTCCAGGCCTGCAAGAGGACCCCAGAACAGTAGCAAATGCAAAGGGGATGGGGCAGTGTTGGCACTAGGTGTCAGAATTTGGAGAGGGGGATTCCTCCTCCAAAAAACACTTGGAGTGGCAGTTAAATTTTGGTTGAAAGAGGGAATCTTGATAAGTTGCAAGTTGCAATGCTTTAAGTAAACTTTTCCCAACTAGTGCAGGAAATTCCCCCACACAATTTTAAAGTTGTGGGATTGTTTAGAAAGGTGAGGGAATTTTGCAATCAACTGCCTAATGCCAAAATGAGGTAGGGCTGTGGGGCACCTGTGGTATGGTTCAAACTTGGCACTGGGGATTGCATTCTAAAAAGTTTTGAGACTGCTGGCTTTAGTTTTGTCATAGAATGTGCTTTCAAATCTGTTTGCACTTACACCCAATCAAGCTTCAAGGTCTGCTCTTGAGCATTCTTTGGTCCTTCAACTCCACTGTAAGCATCAGGTACATAAAATGTCAGATTTTTACCATAAGCTTGGTACTCAACTGAACCTGGTTGTGATTCTAAAGTAAAATGCAAAGATGCAAAGACAAATAAATATTGATCACAATCATGACCAAGGCTGGAGGCAAAAAAAAAAAAGTCCAATCTCTGAAAAGTACAACAACGATTAATTACTATACATGCAAAGTTGTTGTCTACAGTGCTCCTACCATTCAGTAAACATCTGCTTCAGAATCTTCTATTTCTGGAAGTTCAATCCGGGGTTTATGAGTATTATGACTTGGCAAAAATATGTCTAAAACAAAATGTTTATGTAAAAAGCACAGCCAGGATCTTTGCCCCACAACTTACTGTACAGAACCTTTTCATACAAACTGGCACACTGTTTCTGAGGGTTTTTTTTCTAAATAATGGGCCTTGGTCTATCCCCTCTATTTCTCTTGAAGGGAGCATAACAGAGAAATTATGGTACAGATCTAAAATGGATATGTTAGGGTACATATACAGTATCTTACCTTGTGTTTGTATTTCGTTGTTATTTTGCACTTCTACACTTTGATTTGCCTCTTGAGTATTATTCACCTGGCTTTTATCCTCTGCACCAACTCTGTGCTCTACCACTTCTGTATCAGGCTGACTGATACCATCAGAGCTAGAGGTTTCAGTCTTCACCTCAGCTGCCACTGTTCCTGCATTACTGGCTTTCTCTGAGTCCTTATTGACCAAAACGTCTGACAACCCACCCATTTCTTGCTTTCCTTTCTCTGTGGCATTCACATCTTCAACAATCTCCTTCTTGCCCTCGTCTGTCTCTTCTGGTTTTACCTTCACCTTCTTGTTAACCTTTGCTTTAATCTTATCTGCCAGGCCAGAGAGAGGTCTTAATTTATGATTGTTTTTGTCCTCCTCTGAAGACTTGTTCTTTGCCCCTGATGGAGGTCTAGATGAGGTCACTACATGGCCATTCAAATCTTCTGTAGGTTTGTTGTTCAGTTCTGTCTTTGACGATGATCCTGAAGAATTATCTTCTTTACTAGCTTCCTTGCTACCATCATTGCCAACAAGTTCCTGCTGAATCTCCTGTGATTGTAAGTTTCCCTCTTCAACCGTTTTACCATTTTTCCCATCAGACCATGAGAGACCAAGACTGTCCTCACTACTGCTAGAGTGTTTGGACAAGCTGGATGCATAGCTGGCATTAAAGGGGTCCACCTCACTGACATCTTCATCAGTAGAAGCAGCTGGGGGTGCAGTCATTTTCTTCTCCTTGGTTGCTTTTTTACCTGCTGCTGTTGGTTTGTTGGTAACTTTACCCTTGCAGCTAGATACTCTAGACTTTTCATCTTAAACAAAGAAAACATAAAAAAATCAAGCACAGATGAAATACAAAAGAGAAGAGACATTAGACTGTGATACTTCTTAAACACACATGGAGTATACAGTTCCTTGACAATTTCCCTTCCTGGAAAATTCCCTTCCCCAAAATTTCCACCCACACAATTACACCTGGTCAATTCCCAGCCTAACTGCCCCTTAGACAAATTTTCCAGAAAACTTGGAATTTTGCAGAGTTTGAAACGTCTGGAAACTGTCCAGGTGGGAATAATGGGGAGGGGGAAGGGAGGAAGGGAGTGGTTCAGAGGGAAAATTGTACTGTGAGAAAAGTTCCACCAGGAGCTACCAAGTCACAGGTGCACGGTCTGCAATTTAACTTGGTTGAGAAGAGAAAAACCATATGAATATTGACCACAGCTGACATATCTGCAATACAGTTGCCACTTAGCAAAGTTTTCAAAGGTCTTCCAGGAAATGTTTTAAAGGGCAAATCTCCTCCTTCCAGCCAGTTCTAATTCTCCCAACTAAGCAACTTGAAGCTCCTCCCATAAGTGTGTAAAGCTCCTCCTTGTGCAGACACAAACCTATTTTATTGCTTAAGGTCATGCCCTGGTGAACATGCAAGGCTATAATGTGTAATCCAAGCACTCTCTGCATTGTGTGGAATGTGAGTGAGTTTCATTTCTAAATTTAAATAGTGATCTGAAAATATTTGGAAGGATATTTTTAAACCAAGAAAACAAGAAAATTCCAACCTGGTAACAATAAATATCAAAAATAGAACTTCAGTTTGGCAAAACATCCACGAGTGGTTTCAAGGGGCTGGTAAGTAAGTATTAGTCGAATGGCTCTCTTCTACAGGATACAAAGGGGATAAATCCTAGACGTGTGCAAACCACCCCACAGAAGAGCACAATAAGATAAATAAGGGTTAATAAGAGTATCATACAAGGTAACAAGTGTCTTGCGAGGTAATTCATGGCAAAGTCGGGCAATGATTCCAACATTCTTGGAAATTTTCTAAGAAATACTTTGGATGTGATCGCTCCAAGTGAGATGCCTATCTATATAAACACCAAGAAATTTAACAGAGTTACTTAGGGGAACTTCAGTCCCACAAAAGTTAAAATAATGTACAGATGGGTCAGGCAGCCTATTAGGGGCACTACAAATAACTGAAGCAGTTTTGTTAACATTAAGCAATAACTTATTTACATTAAACCATTCATGAACCTTTTGGAGTTCAATATTTACAGTTTGTATCAGAGTCTTAGCATCATTATGAGAACAGAAAATATCCGTATCATCGGCATATAAAGTAAAGTGGAGTTTGTCACTTGCCTTGAACAAATCATTGATGTATATGACAAATAGAAGAGGTCCAAGAATTGAACCTTGTGGAACTCCACAGTTAATTGGGAGGTGTCCTGAATTTTTCCCACGGATGACAACAAACTGTTTTCTTTCAGACATATAGCTTCTAAACCAGCTGAGTGCATTACCCCGAATTCCATAGTAATTAAGTTT
>WURT03570554.1:0-20839 GCA_009936505.3 Holothuria glaberrima
GTCTAAACCACACTGGTCTAAACTCAACCGTTCTGCCTCTCGGAAAAATTGGGCATAGATGAGGTGACGGAGTTGCCTTCCAAGCTAGGGATCTTTGGCCATTTCCCTTTGAATTTCACAATTTCAAGCAAAGGTGCTCAGTTTTGGGGAATTTTAGACCAGGTGAAAAACCCGGTAGACTTTCGCGAAAGGGTAAAATCCAGTTTAAGTCAATTTGGGTAGATATAACAATGGAGGGGAGCAGTATTTCTCAGTTGACGTTGCTTTTGATACGCACATTTCCTTTTGAGTAAGCTATACTTACTACGCAACAAATGTTGCGGTAGATTATCGTAACTCTTGAGAAATTAGAGAACAAATTTGTACGGGCCAACAACGTTCTGATTTCTCGCTGAAAAAAGGAAAAAATTCGAGTTCTTCGAATCTGGGCCGTGCCGGACGATTCCTAGCGGTGCCGGGCGTCTGCAGGATAAGACCTTGATCTAAGGCCGATTTCACTAACGTTTAGCGGTCATCGTTAACCCCTATATCAATCGTTACACCATAAATTCCTGGCAATTTAACGATCGATTTTTGCAATCGATTTCACAAAACTTTAGCGACCAATATATGATCGCTAAGTTGTGTTGTTTGCGATGAATTTTAGCGATGACTGTCTACTGACTGGTCTAAGTAAACCCAAAAGGTAAATCCATCGCTAAAAATTGAGTGTCACGCGCAATAACTTATCGCGCCATTTAGTCTATTTTATCATTCTGTGCAACACAACCCCCCCCCACCCATAGCACATCGTTTTTACTCCCTCCCGGCAAGAAATTGCGAGCATTGCACCATGGCTGCTCACTTATTGTATTAATGTGCAAACATTGCAAAGCGAACGTGTCTCCAGAGATCGGAAGAACTCTTTGGACTCCTACAGTCCTACTCTGACAAGAGAATGCACAAATTTTGTAGGTTCACACGTAATGGTGTTATGAGGGTGATAGACATTCTGGAACTCATAGGCTTACGAGGCGGGGGCAGGGGGCAGACTGCCCCAAAAATTTCTGAGGTGGTAAATTCGGGCAGGAAACGACAAAAATTCGGGCACAGAAGAGGGGGGAAATTCTGGCAGAGATGAAGTAAAGGTGAAAAGATTGCCCGAATTTTCTACTGGATTCCGGAATTTTTTGTCGAATGTCCGAAAAATGGGCAACATTTTCGCGCACTTTGCGTGCATGTAGTGGTTTGCCCCCACCCCCATTGGAAGAGTCTCGTATGCCTATGCTGGAACCCCTACTACTTAACCAAACGACGAGGAGCCATGCAGTACACCCAACGCTTTTCGTAACCGGGAAATTGCACAAGTCCAAGGGTGTCCGGCGTGGCATAGTGAGGGCAGTGTTTGAAGGATCGTCCACAGAGTAACCGATGCAATAGTTGGACTCAAATATACAATTACATGAAGGCCTACAAACACGAGAAGAAATTTCAGAGAACCAGTTTTTTCCTTCACTAAATCCAATTTTCCGGGAGTAGAAGGTGCTATTGATTGTACCCACGTACCCTTAGATTCATCTCCCTAGGCCTTGGGATGGAACGAGCACGTGAACAGAAAAGGAGCACACTTGAAACGTACAACTTGTCTGCGACGCGAACTTTAAAATAACAAATGCTGTAGCCTGGTGGCCAATTTCGTGTCATGATGGCAGAATTCTGCAAAACAGTGCGATAGGCTATAGGATTTCTTTCAGAAAGGACGGCTATTTGGAATTTTTCTTGGTGATTCCGGTTAGCTGCAGAGAAAGTGGCTGATGACGCCGTTTCGGAATTCCAACACACCAGCCCGGCGAACTACAACAAGTAAGAAACCATTTTTTGTTAAATTTTAGACCCAACGAATATATGTACTTTGCGATTGAAATAATTATCGACAAGCCCACTCCCCCTCGACCCCAAGAGCCTTACACTCAAGCCTGTTTAAATACTGGAAATAGCCTTATCTGACATTGTTCTGAGCGGTACACTAACTAAAAGGAGGGTTATATGAGTGCCCAAAATTTAGGGTTAACGTCTGAATGACTCTGCAGGATAGTCTACGTGTAAAACCAGAAATTTAAGTGTGGTTTTCTGATTTGGAATGCATTTTTCCTGATTTTGTACTAGAAACCATGCACACATATAGTTGCCAAGTTGTTAGTGTACCGAGACAATGTACATATATAACCAAAGTGAAAAATACTTTAAGACGTTCTTGAAAGCCCCTACTTCAGGCGCGGATCTACGGAGGATGGAGCCAGGGAAATATACCCCATTGCCCAATTTTGTCCCCCCCCCCAAAAAAAAAATTCAAAATTTTTCATAGGCTTGTGTCGTAGTGGTGGTATGAGTCAGCCCTTTATCCAGTTTTACCAGGGTCAATGGCAAACATAATTGTTAGGGAGCTGTCCCTAACAACTTCCTGATCGGAAGATATTGATAATAAGAAAAATATTGAGGTAAGGTGTGAAGCTCGCGGAGTGCGCGAAAATTTTGATCATTTGCGAAGGATTTGCGAAAATTCAGATCGTTTGGGAGCCATTTGTGATAGAAAATGATTACAATAGATCCATCACTCGGTCGAAAACACACCTCACCCTACCCACTACAGAAATCTATAGCTTATACGTCTTTTGGGATCATTTTAATATTTTCAGAATTTTTTTCAGGCATCGATTTAGCAGGATGCGACCCCCCCCCCATGCTACCTGTACATCACAACAGGCAGAATTTCGAAACACGTAATCGGTTAAAGCTTTCGCTGATCGGCACCCCTACCGTGCCGGTAACTGGTGCGGGATGCCCCCTCTCAGTGCGCTGCTCGGGCAGCCACCATCAGTTTGCGCTTAATAACGGTGACGTGGGTTTTGCAAGAAAATGTTTGGCCGAAATGCCTCCCAGGTGAGGGAGGGGGAATGGCACGTTCTAGACCTTGTAAGTTGCATCTAAACAGAGTCATTGTCTAGATTTTTTTCTTTAAAAACAAGTTTATAGTTCAAAGGAGATGCTAGATGATAAAATTTTAAGTTACTTTTCACTGCTCAATGCCTTTAGCATATAATTAAGGCAATCATAGAATATTGTGTAAGAGCATAATTTAACACGGTATGACACATGTTGCTAAAGACCTTTAGCCTGCGTATTTGCAGGTTTATTCAAGTTGTGTATCATGTTGGAACCAGTGACGTACGCAAGGGGGCGCGCTATTGGGCCATGCCCCCCCCCCTTACGGATGCCATTTGTTCTTTTTTAGATCCTAAAAATACGTAATTCTGTGATAAAAATTTAATTACTTCAAAAGGAAGCATATGTGGCACCAGATTGAATGTAAAGACATCTAGTTTTCCAAAAATTTTCAAAGGGGAGGGGTTGTCTCCCCATGGCCCCCTTACGGATGCCAATTTTTTTTTAGTTCAAAAAAATAAGCAAATGTTGTAACACATATTTTTCTTAAAAAGGTAGCATATGTGGCACCAGATTGCATGTAAAGACACCTAATTTTTCAAAAAATTTTTAAAGGGGAGGGGTTTCCTCCGTTTAACGCCCTCCCCTAGGCCTCCGATCACTCAACATACTCCACGGCCCCCTTGAGAGAAATCTTGCTTACGCCACCGGTTGGAACAAGAGGGTTCATTCGTCAGGAAGAGTAACCGGCATACGAACATGTTCAGGGTAGAGGGTCCGGGGACCACCTCGGGTAAATTTGGGGAAATGGGGAACCTTTACATGGAATTTCCAGACTCTAATGAATCTAACATCATAATTATGACAGCGAAATTTTCAGCATTGCCAGTTTATTTTTCTCAAGTAGACCAACTTTTCTTTACGGTTTGGAAATCTCAGCCACCCCCAGGCAGGCTACCGCCCTGCAAGTTGATTTTTTTTTAAATTTGTAACGCTACATCATGTTGCAAAGGCTCTCATGATGTTTGTCGACATCAGTGGTGGGGGGGGGGCTGGAACTAGCTGGGGGAGGGGTTGTTCACTCTCTGTCGGCGTTGAGTTTGCGTTTCTCTGGGAACCAAACGCTGGTATGATTAAGTGTATTTATCACCGTGAGTGACTTCCCACCTAAAAAGCTGTTTTGGATCTAAAGGGCGTTTTAACATTTTAGGGTGTTACGTATAATGTATTGTATCCACCTTGTCTACTCTATGAAATGGTCAACGTGCTTCCAAGAGTGATGAGCTGCATACCGCATGAACTGTTCCACAATGACAAGAGAACGACTATGCTATGCGATCTGAGATGAAATTTCCGACCTTTAAATAAAAATGTTAAGCCAGAAAATTTCTTCATTCCATTTTTAAAACAAAATCAACTCCTCTTATAAAAACGAAAGTGATATCAAAATTGTAACATTAAAAGGGAATATGTGGTAAAACTTTGCTTTACCCCTCAGCTATGCCACTGCTTACTGTAAAAACTACACCGCAGCCTTGTTTTAAAATGCTCCGACTGTTGGACAAAAACACAACTGCTTATTTATGAACAGGGCTATGTGCCTTTGTAAATGTGGAGGTATATTTTCAATTACTATAGAAAAAGGAATGTAAGTACAACTCATACAATTGCTGTTGAATGCTGATGAAAAGCAGCAAAAGCAAAAAGAAAGATTACTCAGCAAAAGAGGAAACCATAAACATAACCACTACTATAACTCATTGTATTCCGTAATTCGGTTATTCATGAAATCTGAGTGTTGATAAAATCAAAGGAAGTAGTTTTTTACAGGCTCAAATGAATTCCATCACAGCAAGATTGAACAAATTAATGCAGCTTGCAGACACTGCAGTGCGATGTAAAATTTGTCTGGTATTAATACATACTGTTTTCCTTTATACCGTTCTCACAGTGCCCATCATCGCGGACGAGTTGTGATGGAACAGACAAATGGCCAAATCAAAATAAAATTTTTATGTCTCAGAGGATGGGTCTCCGTGTGGGTCCAGAAAAAGCTTGTAATATCATCATTGCTTATACAGTTTTGGTCAACATACCAAAGTCCATCAACGACCCCTACCTTGTCAGGCAGCACAGGTTGATAGATGTAGAAGACACTCCATATGAAGGTCCAGAGGTCCAGAGACATATAGCCGGAGCGAATGATTGAGCTTATTCATCTAGAGCCATTTATCATACAAGCAACAAGCTTAAATATGTTTACACATTTATTACACCGTGAAGACGTTGAATTACTGTCATTTTCAACTAAAATTTTAGTGCTGAAAACCCCAAGATGCGTTTTGGCCCAAATCTTATAAAAAGCCTTTAATTTCCTGTATTCTGGTTGGTTTCAACAATTCAAGAATACTTTTGATTGGCATATGACACACTTTTAGTTTGCTGCAAACTTACAAAAATGGTACGGTACCGCACCACCAATTATTTCTCAACTTGCTTAATTGCAGACTAAATTGGGCCTGTTTCGTGGCCACTGGACCCTTGCAGAAAACTCACAGGAAGGCCCTTCCATCAAGAATGACTTAGTATAATAGAGTTAATTCCTCTTTTGACACTTCGCTCAAAATGTCGATGTGCAGAAGGATATAAAGCAAAAAAAAAAAAGGCATAAAATATCTTCATTTTTCTCTTTTTGTATATAATGAAAGATTCAAATCAATAGCTACATCCTCACAAAAAATTGCACATCTCTTTCAGCAACATGATCTACACTTGGGCCTAATTTTTTCACGAGAGTAAACATGTCCTGTTTACAAGAACTTTGGTCTCGTAAAAATAAGAGTTGCCGTTTCAATCGCTCTTTGAAGAAAAGTGCTTGACGTTAATACAGATATGCCAGTAATAACTTCATTTACAATTTGCTGCATTTAGTCTTAGCTCTGTAAGAAAGGATACACAATTGTCAAAACGCAGCATTTTTACGAACATCATACAATGTTTTGGAGTCGTCCAAGACCGTTATTGTTGCACTATTTCAAGGTTGTATGGAGACTTCTTTTAAAAGGAAAATGCAGTCACCCAACCAGAGTTAATATGCCCCGTCACTCTAGATCATGAATGTCCTATTTTGATCATGTGACAATATTTTTGTAAGTGAATTGTGAAATTCAAGGGGAATTTCTCCTTGTTGCCTATTTTTCGTAATAGTTATGTTGGTAACGTTTTCGTGGGTGCTTGTTATGCAATAAGAGGAGATTTGCAAGAGTTTGCTGATTTTTTTAAAGCAAATGTTGGGGTGACTGCCTATTGCCTTTAAGTCGAGAAACCATTTGACATTGTAACTCTATTTGAGAGTACTTTCAGGCTTTCACCCACATTGAAAGACTATACAATACAGTACTTGTCTTATAAAGCAACACTACAGGTTAAAAAACATCCTGAAGGGAATGAACAGTCTCCCCAAAGTAGTTTTGACACATACTACTTGACCTCACAGATTTCCCTTTATTTCCCTAACAACTATTTTTCATGATGTTTCACATTGTAAATATGGCATACACATGGTAACTCAAGGTGTTATTTGCATGAATTAAACAACTCAGTGTCAACCCATTGTTAAATCTAAAAGGGCCATTTGCGATTTAGGACATACCAGGTTACACAAATTCAGTTTGGGGAGGGGAACTGCACTTTCCCTTTAACAATTTACCAAACCAAAAAAAAAAAAAAACGCTGGCTGTCAAACCTAAGCTGTGGTAATCTGGAATAAATAATGTAGTATGTCTGTCTCTAATCTAGTCCAAGCCTGGGTCTTATGTGACATCATTGCAGCAAGAAGAGCTGAAGTAGTTAAACTTTGATATGTAAATTTTGAAGATGTACGCTAACATTTATGTTATCTAAAGCAGGCCTGTATGCAGGGGGTTCGGGGGGTTCGGACGAACCCCCCGTCCGAACCCCCGTGCAAGATCTGACATTCCTCTTTGGAAGGTACTTTAATTGTATATGATGAGACGTTTGGTGTTTTATTTTGTCACACATGGCGTTCAAAAGCGTCTGAAAAACTTTCTGTCAAAGTTTGACTAGCTTCATAAGCATGGTCATAATGAACAGGCTACTCGCTTCCACCGAAATAGGTCGTCCGATGCCTGTATCTTCGGCACTTGTCGGTCAAAGTTGGTGGGTAAAATATTTCACTTGTGGCAAAATCGACCCCCAACTGAAAAAGCTGCATACGGGTATGTAAAGCGATTTGGGTAATGATGGTAATTTACAGGGTTCAGAGCACCATTTCACAATTTTCTGTTTTTGGAAAGGAATGGGAGATTGTCTGGAAACATAAAAATATTTTTCAAAGATAAAAGGGTAGCAAAGAAGTTAAAGAACATTTATTACAGTAACTAGAAACCAAGGTCTAGTACATAACCTGTACAAACTTTTGTGCAATTTGAAAGCAACCACAAGGTTCAAAACGGTTCTCTGAGTTTCCGCCAGTTAGTCATTTTGCTGCAGGCATAAAGTGTTACAAAATGTGCAGCAACATTTATAGGTGCTTTTTGTAACTATCCTTGCATTAAAATAATAGTTAAGACGCAGCTGTGCTTTTGCGATAGCCGCACATGAAAGTGCATTATTAGGAGACTATAATATATTCTGCTCTGTGGGGGATGCATACAAATACAGGCATGCTCAGTGACACTAGCAAATGCAGAGTGTGCAATCCATATTATCTATGTGAGATGCATGTTCCGTAATGGAAAGTAAAAGTATAAATTATGATAACAAGGTGTTACCTTGGAAACCGGGTTTTCCACAATATTGCCGAGTGTGATTATGATGAATAAAGCCTTTTTCCTAATCACATAGAAAAAAGAAAACATATACCGTTATATACGCATTTCCTTGAACAAGTAATCCTATGCTATCACTGATTGTCCTTTGACATTTACATAATATAACATAACAGTTTAAAGGGAAAGGGAGAGTTATAAAAAGCAGGCCCGTAGCCAGGGGGTTCAGGGGGTTCGCACGAACCCCCCCCCCCGCCCAGACCTAATTTCTTTATTTAAATGGAGTTTTGGCGTTTTTCAGGGCAAAATGTCAATTCCGCTGGTCTAGTCAATGTAAGCCGTATGAGTAGCTGTTTTGTTTCAGTGCAACACAATTCCCTAAGGGTCCCATTGACTCGTACAGTTACTCTCATACAGCCACACACTAACTTTCGAGGGAATAATGAAAACATTGATACAAGGTAATAAACCTTCCCTTTAGGCCCAAATTAGGCACATGAAATTTAAACACGCCCCATGCTTTTTCAGGAAAATTCAAACACATTTTGGTGTATTTCTCTTTTTCACTTTTTTTACTCTTCGCCAATATCACTGCAGGATGAATTTGCCCTGCCTATGGGTACCTCTTTTACTCCGTTGTTGTCCCTCTTTTACAGTTTTTGTGGCTAAGCTTTTTTCATGTTTTTATTTGATTGAAAATGTCCAAAAATTCCATCTTAGGTGTTCAACAGATCGCTCAATTTTGATGTAAAAATTGCAAAAACTCCCTGGGGTGGGAGTGGGAGAACCACACCTTCTCCCTGCTCCTCGCTTGGGCGTTTCCCGCCCTCAAGAAAATGCCGAACTCCAGTGGCAGCGATGAAAAATGAAAAAGTGGGGGGGGCTAAAGGTATGTTCAGCCCCCCCCCAATATATGTCAAGTGCTCCATATTTCAAGGCTGGGTATATACAGCTTAAAAACTCGGGAAGTGCCGTTTCCGGCCATTTGAGGGGTTTGTAAAGCCAAAAATTTTCATGTACGCTCCGCGCCAACCGATGGTGGCGCTCCGCCTAGATAGTCCTGCCGCGCATGACACACACCCCCTCAAGGTAAAAGCTGGCTACGGGCCTGTATAAAGGCCCAAATAAGGTGCCCTGAAGTCCAAACCCTTTACTACAACACCAAAGCCAGTCCAAAGAAAGATTAATTTTTGTAAATATTTTGGTACCGTGCCACGCTGTCTGTCTAGTTCCAGCTGGAATAAGACTTACTCTTAGAAAAGTGTGTTCCAATGAAAAAGAAAAAAAGAAATCGGTAGAAAGAATTTCTTGTGAAGTGGCCTACTCTAGCTTATAAACCTACAGGTATTAAGGAAATATTGAAGGTTTACTTTTCACAAAATGGGAAGCAGCAGAATAAAAAAACATAAAAGCATATTTTGAGTGAGAAAGTGAAGGGCAAAGGTATGATCATTAGAATCCCCAAAGTTTATGTTTTAAAGGCATGTTCCAGTGGCATTTCACAAGGGTCTCATGTGAAAGAGAAAAATTTTCGAATTCGTGCCCTCCAAACCCCGTAGCAATACTCTTTTTTCTAAATCGAGATATATCATATTAAAGAGTGCTTATTTTTGTCAAAAAAATTCCTCCAGTTCTCATCAAGATCACGGATTGTTATGTAAAGTGGGCACATTTGCGTCAGATTTTCTTTGTTTTTCTTTATAATTGAATGTCCTGTTTGTCCTTGAAATTTGATACTGTTGCAATGTTTGAATATATTTCCGTGTAGATTTAACACAAATCTGCACCATATGTAGGGCATAACAAACAAAATTGCTTAATATTCCCTACAGCGGCATTAATATCATAAAGAAGTTCAATTCTATGTCGAATTAATGTGCCGCGATGATATCACAGATTTCCCATAATGTTCTTCATCTTGAGAAAATATCACATTTCTTTGAAAATTTGTCTCTTCCAAATGCTGCAAGCTATTGAGATGCGGTTTTCACCTCCTAGAAGAGAAAAATTTTCTGCATTTTTTTTTTAAACTTACTGAATAAATGTTTTAGCATGGGGACATTTCAGTATACAGGATATTTCAATTGAAAAGCAAGTAATTAACCTATCCTACCATAGCTTCCATGCATCATAATAATTTTCAATTAACCCAATTAAATCTTAGGTTACTTTCAAAGTTTCATGTAAAAACCAAAAAAAAAATGTTTCTGGCAAAGTTTCATAATTTAAAGGGCAATTTTCGTCATTTCAATTCACAATTCCAGTTCCAATTCTCACAACTAAGCAACTTGTAGCTCCTCCCATAACTGTATTAAGCTCCTCCTTGTGCAGACACAAACCTATCTTATGGCTTCAGGCTATGTCCTGGTGAGCATACAAGCCTGTAATGCGTAATCGAAACACTTTCCCTGCATTGTGTGGAATGTGATTTACTCTGCATCATTTGAATTTCCAAACTTTAATGTCAATCAAAGAGCAGTGACCAACTGAGAATTTTGATACCCCACACCAAAAAAAAAAAATGATGGGGTGATGACTGTCTGTCTTACACAGACTAGGCATACACGGGTTAGGTCGTGTGGGTCAGCTAATGACAGCCCTGAAAAAGGTAACTAAGTATTTTTTAACTGACTAAGGAGTTCGTTAATAGATGAAGAATAGAATGGGTAAAGCTGCTGAAGCCTTCAAGCCTTCAAGCCTACACTGTATACATTTAAGTATTATGAGGATCTAATAACTTTCAAAGTCTGATGTTATGTTATTTTGAATATGCCTCTCATATATTCACACTTATTCTAGCCTACAGGCCCTATCCACCAGTCTAACTGAATAAGAGCTCATTTAACAGAAACTAAAGGAAGTTGTAAGATGAAAAGTGGCTTTTGTTTGAACAAATTCTCTCATTTTCACTTAAGGAGGAACAGCACAAATTGGAGACATTTCTCTTTGCACAGTAGGCCTTGTATGGTTTGATATTGTTTGAACTTTAGTTTTACTGGTCACACCTCCAAAGTCTAAAAGATCGTACCACTGTACATACCGTCAAGGGAAGGACTAAAGCACTACTAGACTACTAACGTCAGTGCCTTAGGCCTACAGATAGATACGCTCACTTTGAAAGTCTTATCTCCTGAATTATTTTTTCTGTTTATCGAAAATCTTACAGTCAGGTACTGCCAACATTTTGCTGCAAACATTTGGTTAAAATGTGAAGGTTTATCTTTCTAGGCAACTAGTAATAATGTAAATGTACCTTAAGATTAACGTAATTGAAAACTGGATTCTACGGAAGGTCGCCAAAATTTTCACTCTGATTTTCAGAGTGAAAATTTTCCATTACTCAGCTTTTAACCGAATTAACAGATTTCAGAAGTTCGGGACTGACCTTGACTTTTTTACAACACCCTATTTTGAAAACATTGTAGTTACATGCTACCTTAAACATGAGATCCTGCTGTTAGATATCATAGAAGTACATAGGCTAAAGCCCCCTCCCCCAGCCGAAAATGTGGGGCGAAACTATGCTACCGCCCCTTAGATTCAAGGACGAAAACCCCTCATTGGTCTCTTCTGAAAGAAATGTAAAAAATTTGCAGTAATTTACCTTAAAATTTGACCAAAATGATGCACCAAATTGTATCTAAGGACCCTCAAATATTCAAAAATTTTCCAAAGGGAAGGTGGACACCCCTCCCCCAGGACGGCGATCTGAAACAAGGTTCAGTCCCCCCCCCCCAGTTTCAAACAGCTTCCTACGCCTATGTAGAAGTACTGTATGTAGGAACTACTACACTTTGTTGTAGTTGATTAGTGTGTGTTAATAATGGTAATATTATGGATTTCTGTTATCCTTGAATTTGAAGTTTATCTTCCCGAATTTCAGTAGGTGAAGAGAGTTTAGAACATTTGAAAAGGATTCACATATGAAGTTACGTGTTTGTGTGTCTCTCTCTCTCTTCTCTTGCGTTTAATACAAACGGTTAGCAGGTTAGCAGGTCTCGCTCTCGGATAGTCATGTCTCGGTATCGGTCTTGGTCTCGGATGGTCGTGTCTCGGTCTCCGTCTCGGATAAGCAAACCCGGCCTCGGACACCACTCTAGTAATACCACCGGGCCGTCTACACCGATATACACTAAAAAAAACATATGAAATGAAATTATTCGAACAAGCTTCAAACTTATTTGCTTTACGAAAATTTTTTTCTGACTACTTGGCTTTTTCGTACCTTTTCACCATTCTTCCAGTTCTGTGTACTTGCCATTTTTGCTGTCGTCTGCTTGAATACTGACATTTGTCCACGCCTCACAAGGACAAAGGTTGCAGGATATTTATCGATGCATCCTTGTTCGTCGAGGAAATTTTAATTTCTTTACATTGCTAATTGAGATGGGTTTATTTAGACCAAAAATCCACCGATATCGTAATTAGCGATAATTTCTAATTAGCGAGTGACTTACCGATGATCGCTAAAATTTATGTTAGTGAAATCGGCCCTTGTGCTAATAAAAAGAACATGAGATATACTATGCTAACGACAGTTTCAAAAGTTTGACCTCTGGTAACCTCAAATGACCTTTAACCTCCATCAAACACTGTAGGATTCTCTAACACAATGTGGAGCGTCGACTTGCAAAGTACTAGGACCCCTGAAACTTATCCTTCATGATTATCACATTTATGAAGCTTTCTGCATTTTGACATCTGGTGACCTCACAATACCTTTGATCTCCACCAAATATTTATGCTTCTTGAACACAGTGTGGAGCATCTATGTGCTAAGTGAGTTGTGGGAGATCCCTTATGGTCTCATTTCTCCAAATATCACCTTACAGAGGTTTTCGCAGTTTGGCTTGTGATGACCCCAGATGACCTTTTCCCCCATCAAAAGCAGTAGTGATCTCTAATCCATTATGGGGTCGGTCGGTCATCCGGGTCTTTTCGTTTCCCTAGCAACTTTGGAATTAAAACAACAACTGACTGCAGTATAACTATATGAGAACACTTCACGCGCAACAGTGCTGGAGTGAAAACAATCCCTGCACTACCGGTACACTATAGTACAGAATACGCGCAATACATTTGTTTTCACTCCAACACGTTGTTGCCATGGGGAAGTGACGTGTCACCGACCGACCCCATCTACATGATAAGTATGGTATTCCTAAAGGTTACCCTTCTGGAATTATCATATTTATGAGTTTTCACATCTCACTTCTGGTGACCTCAAATGACCTTTGACCTCCAAGAAAAACAACAGCCTTCTCGAACTTAATGTGGAACATCCACATGCCGAGAGATCCATCATTCACGGTTAAAGTTCATGAGATATCATGTTTACGAGATTTCACCGTTTTACCTATCGTGACCCTATATGACCTCTGACAATCACAAAAGACCATGTGCACAACATATGACATCGACATCTTAAGCTCATCATCCCTCAGTTTTACTGTTGTTTAGCCTATTGTGTTTGCAAGCAATTTACGAGATTTTGCAGTTTTACCTCCAGTGACCTCAGATCAATATTGACCTCCACCAAATGCAACACGGTTCTTTTCCTTACCATGACAAATGTGCGTACTACGTGGTAAAGCTACAGATTGTTTCTGTCTTGAAAACATTTTATTTACAAGGTTTAGTTGGTGTTTTGACCTCTTGTGACTTCAGATGACCTTTGGCCTCCACCTTACATAAATAGAATATTTTCTTAATATGAAAAAATCTTTTGTACCAAGTATATACTGTACTTATGATTGCTATCTTGGGATATCGTAGTAATTACAAGCAGTTCAAAAGGTTGTCGTAGTTTCACCTTAGGTGATGAACTCCACCAAAAACAATACTGTCCTTTATATACGACAAATATGTTAAGTATTATCAGTACAAATCATTCCTGTCTTGAAATATCGTATGTGCAGTTTTTCGGTTTTGACCTCTCTTGACTTAAAATGACCTTTGGCCTCCACCAAAGTCAATACGAAGTTTCATCTCAATATGACAAATCTGTATACCAAGTCTGGAAAGTTCCCATCATTGTTATCTTATTATATCGTCTTTATACAGCGAAGCGTCACAAATACACCTACCCACAGGGCACACACACACACACACGTCCTTACTCTAATACACACACATATACATTTAAACTTGTACAGATTCCTTTTGCCTTCGGCTAAGAATTAAAATGGGGGGACTACAAAGTTGACAAGTTTGGAAGACCAAACAGCAGCGAATGCACTACAGCAGCGCCAAGCTATTCTATTTCAGTTTTGGAGTCCAAGGCCCACTTAACTGTACCTGACAGAATCTTTAGAAACAACAGGACAGTGTGAGAAGCCCCCGAATTATGCAGAATGAAGAGCATTTAAGTTGATATTAGTAAAAAGAAACGCGTTCCACTTTCTTCAAATTGCACTGGATGAACACCATATAGGCCTACTGACCAGCCCCACCCCCCCCCCTCATCCTACGGCGCCGAAGATGCCGTTTCTGTAGCCTAATTCGTGCCAAAGTCTTGTAGAAATGATAAAGAGGTTTCGTTGCTAGCAGGATACAAGGAGCTGTCAAATGCAGAAGAGATTATTGGTGTTGAACAATATGTCAATACAATCGATTAAACAGGAAGCAATAGACTACTATTCATCGTAAGTGTGCACAGAACTCACCAAAATGCATTGTTTTTGCTCTGTTTGGTACTCCGGACGCACCGTGGGTGAGTGGATGGTCGTAGAGCTTTCACGATGATGTATTAAATTCCGCACAAGCTGTTGAACAGGAAGAAAGACAGCGAATATAGTGTAGCCTATATCATGGAAGCACGCACAGCGTGCCCAGATATAGCAAACCTACGTATATTTCGGTAATTCTTATTTTAACATTGACTTAATACGCGAATTATTGTGTCATAAAGCCTGGTAAGCCTATCGCCTTGCCCACCTTTGGAACAGTGGACTGGTGGATATTGTGTGCCCCGCCGGTTAAAAAGAGCTCTTTCTATGACCCTTAAAGGAGCTATGGTACTCTCTCTCTCCACAATATATCTAGGAATAGCCCTTAAGTTCGAAGAATAGAATATAGAATATTATATATATATATGTATATATATATATATATTCTAGAATAGAATATTCAAACAATACCCAGATAGCTCCACTTTGATTGGTCCGATGATGACTTGTACACGCAGTTGTGTTCCCAGTTAAGCTCACATACAGTTGCGTGTCCATATGACCTTAAACTCAGTGCAGGATACAAAATAAAAATTATAGCATGTTTACCCGAATATTTGCCCCAAAATGCAAATTTTCTGCCCTAATGGGGCTGCACCTTCAACCACCCCCTCCCGCTTCATAACACCTGTAACGCCGACCGATGAGTGTTCTCACAAAATATCTTTCTGTCATCGTGAATGCAGGAGTCTCCGGACATCTTTAGGAATCTGGAAGTATTTATGTCAACATTTGTATAGAGGTCAAATCCATGGGTCACAGGGGATTTTCATACATGACCACGATGTTCGGCGATCATATTTTCTGTGTATTTTTCTTTCGAGGAACGTAACCCCATCCACCCTCCTTCCTCCCCACATCGAGCCTTATGAATAGACAGTCACCAATACGCATTTTCTGTGTTGCACTGTAATCAGGTCACATACGGTCACTAATTAAATATCGCATAAAACCTGGCATTCCGTCAGATAGCATGATAACAACCAAGACGCGTTTCATGCCTTGCAGTATTCTGGCTGTTATCTTCTGCACGATGAGTCCGTTTCGATTGCGGAACGGCATTTACAATACCTACATTTTACTGAGGACTTGGAAAGAAGGTATAATTCAGGTCATATTATGTGCATAAGTTTTTTCTTTTTAATTCTTTTGAATTTTGTTTTCATGTATTCTGGTATTTATGAATCAACGGTATTTTTTTCTTTCTTTATCATACTACGTCACACAGGCAAAATGGCCGCTGCTCCCTGTATCTTTCATCATATATCGACTCACATATGCCCTGTATCGGGTCATAGTACTGATCTTACTACTCATCAACTGGGGGTCACCACCGTTTTACCCGCAGAAAGATTCAAAGGTTAAATGGCTTATATTTATTTCGAATTGGACGTTCCTTCTCCACACCTCCTATGCCATTTGGTCTGCAGTTACAGCTCCTTACTGGCACCTGAGAGGAAAGACCCAGGCTGAAAGTAGGTCGGGAGCTAGACGTTCTGACCCGGAAAAACATGGTAATTAGCTTATTTTTCAGCTTTAATATCTGACAGACTGGAGCAAACGAACAACTGGCACGCCTATAACCACAATGATGAAAAAGCCGACAACTTTAAAGGGAGAACACAATCACCCCAATTTAAATTAGTGTACCCCGTTGTCCTAATTTATGAATGGCTCTGTTGAAGTAATGTGAGAATGTATTTTTTTTTTAAATTATTCACTTCATGCAGAGTAATTACCAGCACTTAATTCATTATTTGGATAATCATGACGATAGAAAGATATTTTTGAGGGAAATGATTGGAAAATCAAGATTTAGATGATGTTTCCAAATGAATTTCGGGCGATTGCTCTCTCATTTTAAGTGTGTCTGTGTGTGGGAGGGGGTCTGAAATGTGATGTATTTCATCATCGGCCAAGTCTCGCTGCTCTAGGGTTAGACATGAGACAAAAAATTATGTACAAAATAATGAGCGAAACAAAGAAATGGCAGTGGAATTACAAGCCAAGAAATCTGCAGTTTTAAGAAGCAAACCAGCATGAGAATAACAGTCAACCGATTATAGGGGAAGGTAAAGGGGGGGGGGAGGTTGAGTCTCTTCAGGTGCCCCCAGCAAAATGTACTTAAGGAATAAAACTACTAAAGAAATAAAACTTTTTAGATCATGCTTAAATAACCATCGGTCTAAGTTTGTGAATGATTGGAAATCGATGCGCATAGCTCTGGCAAATTCATAAGTGAAAACATTTGCCCAAGTTACATTGATTTCTTCACTTAAGAAAACTTTTAAGAAGTTAATGTGCAGGGAAAATGGAAACCTTGAAAGAGTCTCGTCCAAATTGTTAACTAACTACAATGTCACGGATGAAGTCCAACAAAGATCATACTGTTAGTACATGCTGAATACAAAGGGGAGCGCGACGGGCTGTGAAAACAGTCTCAAAAATTTGTGAGCAAGTTTAGAGGACTTATTGCTGTATCAATTTCAAAATAAAGAAACGTTACTGAAGGCAGTACAAAACCACGCCCTCTTACGTACCTTTTTAAATGAAACGTTGCCGGAAAATTTAAGCATCATGTAAAAGCGTTTGTGTAGGTAGTGGCGATGAGGATGCATGGCTCCCACCCCACCCGACCCCCACCCCACCCCCATTCCGATCCCACTGTCGTTCCTGTTTTCTTGCAAAAGTTGTGTGAGTACTCTTGATCATGAGTGTTGAATGAATGGGTCAGTATGACTGGCTAAATGATATAATTTGTGTAGCCATCTTGACTCTCAATGCACGTTGCCTGTCTTCTGGTTCCGGTGCCTAATGTTTTTATTCGACCACACAAGATGAATCTAGGCTACTCGCCTATACAAGATTAGTTGAAAGAGTCTGCCTAGCCTTTCAGAGACTTTTAGGATCTCTATACACCCCGGCACTTCCTCAATGTTGAGAAAACTTTGGAGTGTGCGCGATTTCCTTCAACGTCAAACAGCTCGCAAAAACTTGCAGCCGAGTGAAGGGGCGTAGCAAGACCCTCTGGGGCCTATGGATAAGGAGCAGTGAAGGGAACCAAACAAATGGTACCACAATCCAATAACGTAAGTCCTCTCCAACCATTCACCCAAATATTACAATTAAAGCAACAGTCAAGTAGGCCGAAGTACAAAAATTAAGCATCATAGTCTGGCCAAAAACCAAGAATTTTTTGTTGATATCTTAGGCCCTGGACCTTTTGGGGCCCCTGGACATTGTCCACCCAGTCCACCCACTTGCTGCGCCCCTGGTTGAGTGTAGTGATATTCCACACACTGTGTCGCTAGGATTGTATTGCAGTTTACAAAAAGACTGTAGGTAATTGGTAAAACTACCATAATAAAATTATAGGATAAATAATTTGTTTGCTGTGCGCCTGTACGTCATGAACCTCCAACCTCTTTGTTTTAATTTCACTCACAAAATCCTTCCGCAGATGAAAGGGACGACTTGGAGATGAAGTCGGAATCCATAACAACAGAAGAAGCGGAATCTATGAGCGTGACACCGGCTTCACACACACCGTGGTATTTCAAGATACAGTGGGCTCTGCAGTCCATGATGTGCTCAGCAGAGATTTTCATCACCGGCCTATATTGGTATCTCGAGTACGACCCAGGAGAGGCGCATTTTTTCAGTGTCAATGTCCATGGTGTTGGAGTATTGTTGGCAG
Source organism: Holothuria glaberrima (assembly GCA_009936505.3). NCBI lineage: Eukaryota > Metazoa > Echinodermata > Holothuroidea > Aspidochirotida > Holothuriidae > Holothuria > Holothuria glaberrima. Next base: position 18,138 of record WURT03570554.1, read on the forward strand.
TAGTAGACTTTCTACTGGTTGCCAATCCTTTTAGATTTCTTCATTTTATTTATCTTACCTTTTATTCTATGGCTTACTTTGCATTCACATTAATTTATTTTCTAGCTGGGGGACTTAATCCCGACGGCGAAACGTATATTTACAATGGAGTTATAGACTGGGGAGCCAGCCCCGGAATGACAGTTATTGTTGTATTACTTGTTGTATTTGTAGCGTGCCCCGTCTTAACTGGCGTGTACTTTCTTCTGTATTTATTAAAACTTTCTTTTGGAAAACGTTGTGCTTGCTGCAAGCCTGACTTAAAATGAGCATGTTCAATGGCCTACGGGCTAACGGGCAAATGCAGTTATATTTTATTCTTATTCATGCATAGCTCTGCTTAAGCAATTACTTTGCCTACAAGAAATCTCGGCTTACCTAAAGAAAAACCGATCAATCTCAGTCTCAGTTTACAAAAGAAGAATAAAAAAAAAATTAAAGTTACTGGTGAGTCAGATTCCTATATTTCGCAGGCACTGTGTAGATGCATCAAACTAAGGTGGGGTCGAATGGTTCTGTCATTTAAATTGCAGTGCGTGGCACCTGTGATGTTTTTCGTTAAACCTACCTCATAATATTAAGTTATGTTTACTTTGTATTAGTTTATACTAAAACGGCGATTCTGTGACTGCATACCAATATAATGTTTGGTTTAAAGCCGTAATTTTGACACAATTTCTAAACTTCAGTTATTTACGAACTAATTCAGATGTTGTAGTTAGGCAGCAGCAAGACCCTTGACCAGTGGCGTGGTCAGAAACTTTGTCATGGGAGGGTGCTGGGGCTGCGTCAAACTTACTGGAAATATAGGGGATGGCCTTCTCGGATAACCGTATTGTGTTATTTAATATAAAAAGGAAAAATTGTTTTATTCCTTCTGGGAATATCCAGTGAAGGGAACCTCGGAGAGTTCTTGCAGTGATGTCATAGATTACAGTGGACCGCCCCCTCCTGTAGTTGGACCATTCTCGTAGCTGGGTGACTACTGTGGACGAAGGGGCCCTGTTACTCGGAGGGTGCCCTAAAAGAAGATCCCACTCTTGAATTTCTTTTTGCATGATAAAGACGAAATCTGTAAACATTTTTGTGGAATATGCACAAGTTCTGGCATGTTCAATTGCACAGAGGGCGCACTGGTAAGTATACTTCACAGCTGATGTGTGTAAGGGGAGGGGACGCAAAGTGAACAAGAACAATTGTATTTGCTTGCAAATACATCTCATTGTAGTGCGCGGTATAAGTGGTGGTTTGTTGTTATTCTGACGGTTAAAAAGAAATTTCAAGTTCTGCAGAAGGTATAAATAGTGAAAAAGTTGCAAAGACGAAGCTGAGACTAGTTGTAAAGGGCTAACCGGTAGGTCTTTAGGTGAGGACGAACTTGTTAACAGATGGGGAGAAGTTCCATAGAACTATTAGTGGGGCGAAACGACAGCAGACCAGTAGCCTAGTGTGTGCCAGTCACTGGGCTTTGATCGATCTTCTGACATTTCTGGGTTTTAAACAACTATTGGTCTACTTTACATTGATGTTTGTCCCGTGGGCCATGAGCGTAGTTTTTTCCCAGGACAAATGGGGGCAATTATCATTTTTTACCTTAACCCTAACCTCAGTTCTAACCTGAGCATCATTTTTCATGATTTCAACAGCAATTTCCTAAAATCGCTCTCATTCATCCTGGGAAAAAATTCCGCGTCCCGTGGACACACAGTTTTTTTTTTTTTTTGGTATTCTTCAATGTGCAGCTCTCAAGAATCGGCACACTGCATTGTGTAATTGCGACATTAGTACTACATTACGTAAGTACAGTGATCGATGCAAAGGGTTTTTTGGAAAAATTCCCAATATCATGCACCAAAAGTTCCCAAAGTCAAAGAATCATCAAACTGCGTTTTGTAACATACTAAGCCCTTGACAACAGTACAATACTGTAGATAAAAGTCAGCCAACTTTCATTAAATAGCCTATAGGGGTGTTATTTCCTCCAGTATAGAACTTTTCAAAAAAAGAATGAGCCAAAAAAAAGTGACAAGTAGCCTATGGGATGCAGAACTAAGAGCTGACCACATGAAGTAAGACTACAAAGGGGTCTTTGAATGCGAAAATACTCTTGAATATATAGGCCTATAGGTAAACATGAATTCGCAAGATAATTTTTTCGATTTCCCAAGAACTTGTGAAAAATCGCACAGCGCTGGTACGGTATCTACTAGTTTGAGACATAAAATTATTTTCAGGATTTAAGCAGTAGTCATGTTTGAGTTGCGGATTAATATTATAACTTGTGAATTTAACTTTTCCTTTGAAAAGTGTCATTTTTGAAATGATATCTGTATTCGTAAATGTGAGGCTTTCTTAAGATCACTGATAATTGTGAGCCACTTAATGCTGAAGAAGGTCCAAAGTAGGACCGATAATTTCATCACTATAAATGCACCATACTCCTTATGACAAATACCATTTTTCTCATATTTCTTATTTGTATTGGAGTATACGTGGAGAGAGAGGCACTTATATTTATATGAGAATGGAAACTTAGCCTCAAGCAGGATACGAACCAGCGACCTCCCGCACACAAGGCGGATGCTCTGACCACTGAGCCATTGAGGCCTACGATACAGAGCGCGGGTAGGTTTTCTTTCCAGATCCTTTTCATACCAAAGTTT
>WURT03570663.1:0-20838 GCA_009936505.3 Holothuria glaberrima
CCTATGTTTGAGGAAAATGGCCTAAGGTCTTTGAGCGACTATTTAATACAGCGTTGACTGACTCATTCATATAAAGTTGCTACGTCTATATATATATATATAATTCCCACCTTAGGGCGGAAAGATTTGTGGAAAAATCGACCATAGGGCGAAAAAATAGGGCGAAAAAATCGTTTTGACACACTTTTTAAAGGAATACGTAAACGTATTGTAAGGTTCTTTTTAAACACACAATCTATCTGCAATTACTTCACTGTCAACCAATTTACGGACACACCTGTTAACACGCACGGATGACAGACCATTGCAATAACGTTGGTTATCTTGAAGACGTTAAGGGGAAATGTATTTTATTATTTTTTTTTTCGCTTTAAGGTAGGGTGATGTAAAGACTTTTGCCCTAAGGTGGGAATATATATATATATATATTATATAACGAATTTACCAACAGAACATTGAAGAACATTGGACTTGCAATACAGGGAAGTACAGCGTTAAGCCAAAATTCAGTTGTGTTGATATACAATACAGGGTATGCCATATTTTTTCCAGGCCTCTTTTTCTTAAAGGGGCCTATTGAGTTGGTTCAAAAAATTCATGATTTTTTTCACACCTGTTGAGATTTACTCGCATCTTGATGGTAAATGATCAAACTAAGAGATTCTGCACATCTGACCCACAACTGAAATGGCAATGATAGGGTAATTAACGACTAAAAACATTTATTAGAACTTTGTGACCAGACAATTTTTACCATTATGTAGTAATCACATGCAATCCCTTTCCACAAAAACAATACAATTTCTCACATTTTCAGACTCTGTACGAAGTGAAACATGCCATGCAATGATTTCCTTCATACTCGTCACAAAAATAATCGATGTCAACTCAATGAGCCCCTTTAAATATTTGAGCCCCTAAAAGAAAAGAGCCGCTATATAAGCATTCATGTCATGGTAATTATGTTGCACTGTAAAAACCTGCAAGTACTTGATAAATATTGAACCAACAATACTGTGTAGTACAGTATGGGTATGTCATATTTGTTTTCATCCCCTCTTTTAAAGTGGGCATGGCACGTTCAAAATTACTTTTGTGTTTTGCAAGATTGGATACAGTACTGTGTAACTATCATTTCATACACAGTTAGAACCTGTGCAATTAGGTATAAATGGAATTGAAAGAAATCGCGTGCAAAAAAATCCAATTTCGAAAATGCCCCAACAGGTCACCTGACTGTTATGACGCATTTCGCGGCACAAACACTGCGCTATATAAGGACGCGCGTATCTAGATGTGGAACAAATATACGCTGAGGAAAAGCTATTTTAGCAACTTCATGAAAGGTCACTTGCATCACAATACCCGCGCAGCATATAGAGCACAAAGAGCGGACTGTGTTTTGGGCTTCGAGGCATATCTTTGGACAATATGTAAGCGTGCATATGGAGGTTTGTGTTTTAGCTTCCCTCAATAAGCCTCATTTCTATTTTTGTGCATAAAGAAGGCGGTCGGCGCGCTGTACAGATCATCTATGCCCATGTATGAACAGGCCATAACAAACGCGCCTAACATTTGGGCTGCTCAGTTGAGTGACTGTGTTATTGCGAAAGCTATGCAGTCACCACCAGTGGCCGACACATCATTCATAATCTGGTCGCTGGTCACACGCGCTCCTCTAGTCCTCTAGTATCGTAGAACAGGTGTTTACAATGATACCAGGTAACCTGCGTTAGCATGGACATGATTCGGTATGTAGAACGATGAGTGGGCTGCCTTGTACAGTAGCGTCACTAACTGTGCCCCAATGACGTCACGTCTTGGGACGCGCTCACATACTTTTTTTTTTTTTTTTTGCTTTCGGATTTCAGGTAGGCTGGGCCTGGCCTGTACTTGGGAATCACATGGTTGTGTTTCGGTATATATGGACGTAGTTTGATCCGGAAAACATGCGTTTTATTACAAGCAATACCCAAAGATTATTTACTGAGAAACTAACCTTGGTCGTGTCAAACCTACTTTAAAGTGGGCATGACATGGCCAAATTAACTTTTGTGTATTGCGTGATTGGATACAGTAGTTTGTAAATATCATTTCACATACAGTCAAAACCTCTGCAATTCGGCATAAATGAATTCTGAAGAAAAATGTACAAAATCCAATTTCGAAAAATGCCCCAACAGGTCACTTGACGGTTTAACGCAATTGGATGCACATACACTGCGCTATATAAGGACGAGTATTTAGACGTGGAACTAACACAACGCTGAGATAAAGTTATCTTTATTATCAACTTCATAAAAAGACACATCCTAATAGCTGCGCGTCATACAGAACACAAAGCGTCGGCCGAGCTGAGGGCTTCAAGACATATCAGTGACCAATATGTAGGCATACATATGTGCGCGTGTTTTAGCCTACATAGGCCTCAGATCTGCTTTTTTGTCCACAAAGACCGCTGTGGGCGCGCTGTACAGAACAGCTATGCACATGTGCGGACAGTCCATACCAAGTCCACTCGCCTAGATACACAGTGGGCTGTTCATTTGACTGTGTTGTTGCGAATGCTAAGCTGTAACGACGCCGCGACGCATCATTCACATTATGGTCACACGCGCTGCTCTAGTATTGTAGCACATGTGTTTGCAATAATGTGTAGAACAGTAGGTGTGTTGCCTAGTAGGCCTACAGCAGTGTTACTAACCGTGCCTCTAATGACGTCGCGTCTTGAGACGCGCTTACATACGTTTTATCGCATTCGGATTTCAGATGGGCTGAGCCTGGCCTGTATTTGGGAAATCCCATGGTGGTATTCCGGTATATATGGACGTAGTTTAGTTCGGAAAATATTTGTTTTATTTCAAGCTGTGCCCAAAGATTACTTACTGAGAAACCTAATTTCGCCGTGTCTTACCCACTTTAATTAACTTGAAATTTGCCCAATTTTTTACTCAGGATCATAATCTGGACAAAGTTAACTGTGCACCTTACAACACATCTGTACACACAGTGTATGCTGGTCACGTAAGTCACCTGTCCTAAGTTGTAGTTTGTACAACAACTGCACAGTTGCAATCAAGTCGCGACTGGAGTAACAACTTACAAAATTGCCCGACTTGAGAAATTTCTAGTTGATTTTCTCCCATTGGAATAGCACAGGTACTTGGGCCAATGACTTGCTTCGAGTCGCTAAAATTACTCTACTGTAGACTATATAGTTGACTTACCACAATTAGAGTGACTTGGTTTCAAGTAACTGCTGATCTTTATAAAATTTGAAAATTTCATGTTGAGAATTCCTAGTAATGCTATCCTGCACAGTATTATTTCATCTTTCCAGCAATTGGTGCTCCAATTTTGAAGCAATTTTTTTTCTTTCTAGGTCTAAATAAGATTTTCAGGTTTCATTGTCTTCAGTCTTATACTTTTTATGCACAATTACAAAGTAATTAAGCACATAATGTACCATTAACAACTCTATTTTCAATTTCCTTTTTATTCATCGTTAATAAAACCTAAAATGACAGATCGGTAATTGTCTCCATGATCAGTTGCCTGATACCAATTCTGCAACTATTTATGTAGCCTGTAGCCAAAGAGGGGGGTATAGCACTATCCGTAAATTTCTCCCTGATAAGTTGCCTGATACCAATTCTGCAACTGTTTATGTAGCCTGTAGCCAAAGAGGGGGTATAGCACTATCCGTAAATTTCACCCTTAGAAAATTGAGAATTGAAATACTATATATATATATATATATATCCTTTTAATGCATAAATTGGATATCTCACCCCTTAAATATTTTACCGCCTAAAATCCCTATTCAGTAGTTCATCTGGGTGTATGGCTGTATAAACTACCATGTTAATTTTAGCCAATCAAAAAGGGGGGTTTAAGTCTTGTGTCGTACACATTTTTCAGATTGGATCAACTTTTATGTATAGTTCTATTCAGTAGAACTGAATAAAATTGGTATAGTAGACAGAAATCATCTCCCTTTCTACCTAAATTCTCGAGTTTATCATTGAGATTTCAATTTGTATCTCTGTACTTCTTCACAATTCACCCAAAGCCTTGTAAAATCCTTATTTAATCACGGGACAATTGGCTGTGTCCACTGTTATAAGAAATTACTGCCCTCTGAAATTTTAATAATCAAAATAGATTTGATACTTTTTCCCATTTTGCAGTCTACCATCGAATTCGCTATGCATTTACACAGCTAGTTCAATGCATTTTCTTTTGCCCCTTTCCTAAATTTTGCAGTTAGAAATGACCTTGAAATTTAAATAAATCATTTCTGTCTGACAAAACCATCACAATATGTCCCAGTACTTTAGACTGAGTTCATTCAGTACCTAAATTGTACCTATACACTGCCTCCTGAATTTAAGGAATTGAAAAAAAATCACTAGTTGTCCATTTTTCTAGACTAGTCCACGGCCCTATATGTAATGCACACAGTAAACTGTACCCAAGTTTACTGACCACCTAAATTTTGAGTTTTACTATTTAGAATCATGCTTTTATTTTCGGAATTCTCCAAGAATCAACCAAGACAATTTCAAATTCTTGTTTTACAATATCTTGGCTATTCCCTGATATCAATTTTGTAAGTATCGATTACCTCCTGAGTTTTGGAAAATTAAATTACTACTTTTTCAGAATGGGCATATTTGTATAGGTACACATCTAGTACACAGTAAAAACGATTCCATTTTCACTTGCCACATAAATTTTGGATATCATCATTAAGAATTCCATTTCTTTCCCTGTAGTTTTTCACGATTCACCTGCAACACTATGAAATCCTTGTTCTTTGATGAGTGGACAATTGACCGTGACCAATATAATAACAACTAACTGCCCTCTGAATGTTTAATTATCAAAGTAAATTTGGTAGTTTTACCCATTTTCCCGTCCACCCTCAATTTCGCGATGCAATTTCTCATGACCCTTTTCTTGAATTTTGCCAATAAAAATCACCTTCAAATTTCAAAACTTCATCTTCATTTGATAAAATCATTACAAAACACTGGTTATTTAGAGTAGCCTAAATTCACCCATACCTAAATTACACCTATTAACTGCCTCCTGGATTTTTTTAAGAATCAAAATAAAATCACTAGTTTTTCAGATTCCCCAGCATGGGCCTATATGTAATTTACTCAGAAGGTATCTACTTTTGCTTGTCACGAAATTTTGAACTTTAGCACAAAGAATTTCATTTTTATCTTAATAATTCTTCTCAATTTAACCCAAGTACTATCAAATCCTTGTTTTTTTTTATCTCTGAAAAATTCCCTGTGGCCAATTTCGTAACAATTTACTGTCCTCTAATTTTTAATACTCACAACACATTAGGCAAATTTTCCCCATTTTCCAGTCCACCCTCAACTTCGCTGTGCATTTACACAGTTAGGTCAATACAATTTCTAATGTCACCTTTACCTAATGTTGCTATTAAAAATCACCTTTAAATTTCGTGACATCATCTTCCTCTGACGAAGCCATCACAATATCTTAGTTATTTTGACTGTCCTACATTCAGCATTATCTAGTATTGACTGTTTCCTGAAATTTTTTAGGTCACAACTGAAACAGATTTTTTTTCTCCTAACTTACCTGTTACTGTTAGTCTTGCTATACCATATAGACCTATAGTAATACTAGTATATTTGTGTACAGTACTTACTATGTCGTGCACCTTCACCTCCCCTGTCCATCCGTCCCCCGTAATCATCCTGTTACCTCTGTCAGATATTCTGAGCCTAGAGACACCAAATTCAACCTCAACAATAAGAAAACTACAATTACTTTCACTTAACAAAGAATAAAAAACAATTTTTTCTGTTGCTTTTAAAGCTGGCGCGAACGTGCTTGCCCACACAACAGCACATATACCCAGCTGTATATTTACGGAAACGCTGCGCATGAAACAAAGCTGGTCTGAAGGCTTTGCTAATTCAGACAAAATGTTTCCATTTGTTTCTTCAAATATCAGCATTCTTTCTTTTTCAGTAGTGAAATTACTTGTATAAAGAAAGATTCGACCACCGATTACGGTCATTTCATTAGGAAAGTCGCCATCTTGAATTCCTTGTAAAATGATTGATTTCATTTTATTTAAGTCTATCACATCATAGACAGTTATTTTATTTGACTCTTTAAAACCGATAAATATTTCCCTTCTTTTTTTGACACACAGACACTTAGCTTCACCACTCACTTTACGACATCGTAAGACCATCTTTATTTACTTGAAAAACTTTTAGTTTATCACCAAGACAAGATACTAATAAATCATCATCAATAAATGAAACGTATCGTCCCCAATGAATTCCCATTTCTGTTTGATATTTTTCAAATTTTTTTGAATAAATTATGTTAGGTTTATCTCTAGAATCAGAATGTCTGACATTAGTATACACATCCATGTATGTTCGGCCTGTGTTTTTGTTGAAGCCAGTTACAGCAATGTCTCCATTTGAACTGAGAGATATGTTCCGAAGTCGCCAGCCATCTTGTTTCGTGAATCTTTTGTGTTGAATACAATACCATCTGTGTATAAAAACCGAAAAGAAAGAAATTTACGTCATGTTAAGCTCTATATATCAATGGAAACATGATTTGCTGGATAGGTCACAGAAATGAGGCCATTTACGGAAACTTTGAAAAGGACAAACTCGAGGTAAGATTGATTGAAGAATTATGAGGAAATTTATGAGGATTGTTTGGGCCAGAAAATGAAAGGAATTTTATGGAAGTTATGCTTTAATGGAGGGTGAAGAAAAAATCCAGGATAGTATTGCTGGATTGAAATTAAAAAACTTCATAAAATTAGTGATTCTCAGAATTGTTTTTCAAACTATAAAACTTATATTAGATGGTCTAAAGGAATTCTTTTCAAACTCTGGAAAGCAATCTCAGTTGGAAAAGAAATATTACTCATTTGATTATTTATATCGTATTGGGTATCGGATTTCAAAAAGGCTGGGTAACAATGCTCTCCACTGAAGTGAATTTGAGTAATGGATGGTAAATATATTGGAAGGGAGGGGTATGTTGCCACCCAATACAATACCTTAGTTCTGCTTAAATGTAGGGGGTTGGGGATGGCGGTAAGGAAATAATTGTGAAAGGCTCATGAAGGAAACACTTGTAGCTGAAAGTTTCTGCTATTCTAGTGCTACCCTGAGAGAGAAAACAAATTTGTACATGATGAATTGGTCATGTTAAAATGGCTGATTGAGCTCCTTTCTTGCCCAATTACACATTTTGCTGATAGAACACAATAATATCCCATAAATTGCCATTTGAACAACCTTCAAAAACCCCTAGCCAGTTGACTGATATACTGGGATTACTTTCAAAGAGAGAGCAGCCAGGTGCTTGGATGAGATTCCTTGACAATCCTAGCCATATCCAGCGTGTTATTGTTTGCAACCTGAGTGGAATAAAGCCTTGGTTGAGTGATAATTTAGGATCTCCGGTGATGGGGTTAGAAAGTGATGTACCATACTTAGACAATAGAAAAGTGAGGTTTGGAAATAAATAATTTGAGGGTGTTTGATTCGGTATGCAAAGAAAGTTTTGGCTTTTTGAACAAAGGGATCCCAATGGGATATTTGGGTATTAATTTTTCAGAGATTGATAAAAAATGAAGGAAAAAATAAAAGAACATCAATTTGATTTTGTTTTAACAAACCTTTTTATTTATATTGTTTGTAAAATTTACTTTGCACAAGTACAAGGTTTGACAATTACGCTTATTAAGAAAGGTTATGAATAAATAATTTACTTAAAATATGGACTTTTTTGGCATATTTTGATTTTATAATTACCCCATAGCCACTAGGATATGCATGACATATTGATGCAAACTCAAAATACTAAAATTGAAAATCTATCCACACAACATGAATAACAATGAGTCTTTGTTTCCAATTAAAATAGGAATTCCACATTATCTATCATGTAAGGTTTTAAACTGACACCATTTCCTTATCTACTATCAACAAATTTTACTTTCAAAAGCATTGATTTTAGCTTCAAAATTTTAAATTTTTCATTTAAAATTTAACAAATTCCCTCTCATTTCATTAACACACTGACAAATTAAGCTCTACATGTTTCATGTTATTAATGAGATGAAACCTTGATATAGACTTGAGGAATACGGTTGACATTTAATTCTACTAATATATGTACCCCTTATTTTAGCCACCCTGCAAAGATCAGAACTGTATGCACTTCTTTAATTTTGAGCATGATTTCATATCTTATTTAGGGTAGTAGAGTAATGGAATAATGTCAGCCTTTTTTATTCATTTGAATAGATTTCTCTCAGATCACATCTCTCAGATGGGTATTAAATACTTTTTATGTCTTCCACCACAAACGCTATTTGATCTTTGTTTGATAGGATGACGTGAGCCTGCAGGTCATGGGGCTTCTAAGTCCTTATTTTGGACTACGAAAAAAACCTCTATTTCCGTAGTGAATCCCAACAATCTGCCAGGCAAGAAGGTTCCTTCCTCACCTTTGGTGAGGGAAGGGGACAGAAGCTCCTCAGGCTCCTAGCTTTTATGCCTGTTTGGGAACAGAGAAGCTCTTCTCTCTGAAACTATGAACTATTAATCTCCAACATAAATGAATCATGAAAAAGCTGTCAAAGTATTTTTTAAGTTCTTCTAGCTTATTCAAGTTACTTGAATATGGTAAGTTATCTTCCTCCGGAAGAGTATGCGTTAGTTCAAAAACAAAAAAGCAGATCTCCTTGCACTATACATTTAATCCTATTCCGTGGACATGTAGAACTTGGTGGTAGTATTCAAGATGTGTGCTTCTGTTTCCTTTACATCAAGTTATGCCTCCACCTGTATATCCTTCCGAGTAATTGCAAATCCAATCTGAAGACTACAGGGCAGTACACAACACGTACAGTGTATATTAGATTCCAATTGAGTGTATCATCCTGAAGGAAAAAAAAAAGAATATTCAATAGCCCCGTCTTACAGGAAAAAATAATGTGTGCTATGATTTGGCTTCCATGTGCATGCACAAAACCAAAACTAAGAGTTTTCATATCTCTTTGTATATAGTGGAGGAGCTGCAGTGCTAACCCCTCCCCAACCGCTCCTCCCGTCCCCAGTTTCGAATGCTCTGGTATTCTACAGGGTACCTTTCATCATGGCACTTTTATGAAACCAAGTGTTGATATATCGTCTTTGTCTTCCATTACATATGCTTTAAATGTAACATTAACTCTGGCGAGATACTTTGATTAAAATACTATTCAGCCCAGGGTTGAGTGCTGTGAAATGGCTGTGGCTTTTTTGGACTTATAAAAAGGCAGGCAAAGTGTGGATGTTTACTGTGTCAAAGATAACAAGGCTGACCTTTGTGAAAAAGTCCATCTTTCTCGGAATATTGCACAATAACAGGTAAATTTTAGGTCTACCTTCTTCCTGTTTAAAAAAGGTTCAGCATGTTTATTCCAGAATGATAGTCTGTTTGAATGATATAACTAATTTGTCAGAAAATATATGCAATTCATTCTTAGGTGGCTCATCAATAGCAGAATGTGAGTACATGTTGTATCTGGGGAGGGAGTAGGTCAGCTCAGAGATTTGACAAAAGGGGTATACTATTTGTAATTTCCTGTTTGTAATTGCCATACAACTATAACCAGGACAATGCAAGTTCTGACACTCTCATCAGCCATTATCACAGGAGTTTTGTCTAGTCTAAATGAAAAGTAGTAGGCCAATCTTTTGAACCCTCATAATATGAAGATGCATCCTTTCCGAAACCGGTCGTTTCAGTCCGGGCTTGGAGTTGGGGCCTCTCCGGGGAGCTTGAACCCCTTGTTGGCACATCTGGTCACCACTCCCTGTCTGAGATTTCATACAAGTTTTATATGGACAAAGATTTTCTTGCAAAATTTTGTTGGCAATCCTCACAATTGACGTTGTAACCCATAAGGACATTTTATCACAAAAATACCAGTGACCTATTCTTGATAAAACAATAGATGTACAATTGAAGCCCGGCATCAAGGGGTTTTTATTTAGCGAGTCACATTTGTAATGTGATAATATGGTATGAAGTTAATGGTTGTATAACTCCTCCCACAAATTTATTCAGCAATTCACTTTTCTGTGCATATTGACTGCCCATTTCATCCTATGGCATGTTAACGCGTTCATGCAAGTTTCAGCCAAAGTAAAAACATGGCAATTGTAAAATGATTACTGTGAACTGCAATAAAGCTTTGTGTGCTCTCAGTGTCAATTTGAGGTCAGCTCAGAGCTCCATGCTAGTATTACTATTTTGCAAAGTCCTCTCACATTTCAGGGATTTTCCCTCTGAATCCAACCAAAATTACACTGGACCACACCAGGGCTAAATGGTAGCTCATGGTCCCCCGTTCGCAAAGTACTTAACTCGAAGATCTTGTGAAATTTAAGACAGCCCTTTTCTTGTTTAAAGCTAAAAACGGTACATTACCTCCAAACATTCAAAGGCCATTTATTTAAAAAAGATATTTAAAAAAAAAGAACTCTTCTAGCTTAATGACAATGGGATCCCTATTTCTGTACGCGATCTGAGGATGGGGTAATCGTAAACTGAAAATGAAGCGGAAAAAGGTTTGTTCTAGAGAAACAAGTTAGTGTGTATGGGTATAGAAACGGATCCCGCATAATTAGGTTTTTACTTTTTATGGTATCCTACACGTGTACGGCCAACAGTAGTGCACCAAGCGTATAGGCGTCCGGTCAAAATGTCAGATCGAATTAATGCGGGGCGCACGGCCCATGTCGGGCTATTAAAGGTTGATTTCACAGCCACAGCTAAAACGGTTGATGCCCCTGGTCATTTCCCTCGTCTTCAAACACTTCGAACAAGCAAGAAAGTTTCCTGTTCATTCCCTTGATTTAACTGTGCAAATTCTGTTTTCAACCTGTATCCAATAGTCCGTGTGTTATTCATTAAGATAATTTGTCAATTAAATCATTATACTTCCATTTTTCTTGATTTTAGAAGATGGCTACAGGTCCTGGAAAACAGCTCTTGGTTCCACCCAAATCTTCTGGACCAAGAGCCAAAAAGTGGTATTTACTGTCTCCAGGTCTTTGGCAGCTAAATAGAAGTCTTGGCAGGTACTCTCTATTTTAAAATATCTGTATTTGTTAGGATTAACAAGAGCAATCGCACCAGCTCTCCTTATAATGGAATATCAAATAAAACTGCCAGTAACAGATACATCAGCAGAGCGGTAGAGTAAAAAAGTGTCAAAATGGAAAAATACAAACCTGTGCTAACCAATGGAAATCTGCTCTGATACCAAATACAGCAGTATCAACCAGGACTGTACATATCAAGTCGTACTAGAAGTTGTGGTTAACATGCGTACAGTCAGCTGCTATATTAATCCCTTCATCAGAATGCAGCATCTACTCATCTTATGGGAAAACTTGTAGGACGATCTGTAATCTAAAACATCACATAACTTACAGTAGCTGATTGAAACAACTAAAAATAACAAATTTCAAACTATAGGCTTGTTCAGGGACATTGCAACAAAGCGTCATATTAAGGTAGTGATTGGCTGGGCACCACGTTTTGCAATGGACCGCTAAGACTCCGGGTATACCCTGGTACTTCGAGTTTATACCAGGCGGCCAGTCCAATCCATACTTTGTGATGAATGGCCAACAGCCTTGGAATGGCCTGATGTTGTAAGTTACTCCAAGTGCATAAAGCATTTGAAACGAGTCTATAAAATTGTGTCAATTCGTACAGGAAAATTTATCGGAAAAAATTAAGAAAAAGGTTTCCTTCTAATTAAAACACCAACCTCAGTTTAGATAGTATAACCAAGTGTATATAATTTGTACAAAAACAAAAGGTCACCTATTCTTATATTTTTGAAGCCAACCAGGCACTACATCTTGGGGACCATGTGATCTCTAATATATATATATATATTTGTTTTCTTAGTGCCACTGTAAGGTTTAGGTTTGAAAGAAGGGGTGGATGTGGCTGAACCGTTTCATACCATATTTTTAAGATTTTCCAAGGTAAACTTGGACATTTTGAGGCCAAAAGTCCATGAACTGTTTAATTAATAGGAAGCCGCTTTCCCAATATCCTCCTCGGGCCCCTGTTCCAATACGCCTGGGTTATACCGCACTGATATGAAACACTCTCAAACTTGTCCACCTTGTTTTTTGCCACTTTTTATGGAATCAGTTTTTTGTGAAGGATGAATTGAAATGATGTCACACAGTGGTAGGAATTGATTTGTTGCTCTCCTGGACTATGTTGATAGGACTTATAAGAGCAAGCGCTAGCTTGCCTTATAATTGGCGATCTGATAATATTGCCAATAACAATAACATCAGTACAGAGCTAAGGAGAGAAAAGTCTGTCACAAAGGAAAATACTAACCTTTTGTACTAATGGAAATCTCTGATGTACAGTTATATCACCTAAGACTGTACTTATCAAGTAGCACTTAAAGATGTCAACATGGGTACGGTCAGCTACTTTATCAATCACTTCATCAAAATGCAACATTTAGTCAACTGATGGGAAACCTGTAGGACTATCTGTAAAAAACATCACATTACAGTAATTGAATGAGACAACTAGAGATAACAAATTTCAATCGGGGGGCTTGATCAGGGATATTGCAACCAAGCATATAAAGAATCCTAGGACAAGGTACCAGTCCAATCCACGTTTTACAATGCACGACCAAGACTCCAGGAATACCCTGGTACTTCAAGTTTATACCAGGCACCAATCATATCAATGTTTTACAATGCATTATCAACATTACAGGAATATCCTGCAAGGAACTCCCCATAAAGCATGTGAATGAAATCCATAAAATCGTGTCAATTTGCACAAATTAAGGAAAAGTTATTGGAAAAATTCAAGAAAATCAACCAATTAAAAGACTAACGTCAGCTAAGATTTGGGTAATATGACCATATGCTTTCATTTTGTACGAAAACTAAAGGTTGCTTGGGCATATATTTTTTGAAGCCAAATAGGCACTATACGTCGAGGACCATGGGTCTCTAACATAAATATTTACGCTTTTCAGTGCCTCTGCAATGTTCGTAAGAAGAGGATGGGTGTGGCGGCACCATTCCACACCACATTTTTGAGAGTTTCCAAGGTAATGTTGGACATTTTGAGACCAAAAGTCCTTAAACTGTACCCAATCCCCTCTAAATGCCTCCAGTTCCAATATGCTCGATTTCATCCCATGATACCCTCTAATTATGGCACTGACATGACGCACTCTTAAATCCATCTTGTTGTTTGTCACTTTTTGAGGAGAGCAGTTTTGTTGTGCAGATGAATTAAAACAATGTCACACAGTGATATGAAGTGATTTACCTCTCTCCTAGTGTTATTGATATAGGGTTTATGGAGCAACCTCACCAGCTCTCCTTATAATTGGATATCTTATAATGTCGCCAATAACATAACAACTTCCTTCGCCGAGCATCAGCCAGGGCAGGATTTAAGCATGGGCCAGTAGGGCACGTGAACAGCCCCCCCCCCCTCCCCACATCAAGGGGCCCCGGAAAATTGCATTACTTGTATTTTTGGGTAGTTTGTGGAGATCATCTGTGCTAGTTTTCGTTTTGTAGGCTTACATATACGTGAGAAGGAAATCTACGAAGTTCAATTCGAGTGTGTAGGGTGGGAGTGAGGACAACCTTTGCCTCATTTAGTGACTTGAGCCACTTTAGTCTTGTTGAGAATTGTAGTCGAAGGGGACCAAAAATGTAAGTTTGTGCCCGAAATGTTTACCAAGAACATGTTAGCCCTTTGAAAACGTTTTCGATGTTGTCCGATAAATTTGGCAGACTAGTGGTTTTTTGATGAAATACGCAACAAACGTAGAAGTAGTGTGTCAAAAGTTTAAAAATGCTAAGGTCAATCAGAGTTATATGTTTTAGTGCATTTTGATGGGATGCATTGTTTTTTTTCTGCAAAAGCGCGCAAAAGATTACGAAACATGCTGACCTCATTTACTCTTACCATAGGGTACGCAGTGTTTTCACCACAAAGTGGTCGCACCAGAAAGGTGGATAAAGGGGTACAGGGAGAATCTGAGTACAAAGATAAAAATTGTAAATATTGGGGCAAAAAGTCGATTTTCAGAGCAAAACTCATGAAATGGTTTACAAATTAAAAAAGTTTTACGAGCCACACAGTCCATGGGATGGAAAAGAGGCCATGGATCATTTCGATGACTGTTGCAAATATGATGGCTTTTTCACCTGCACTTAGTCCGCAAAATATTAATCATTCATTAATTATTAGATATGACATTTTTCTGCACTTGCCGGGGGATCACAGCCTCTATCTGTCCAGCAAACTCTTACAGCCAAATCTTGGAACCATTGAGATTAAAGAATTTTTGCCAAAGAAAAAACAAACAGTAATTAAGAGTGTCATTCTCACAATGGCTTCGGTTGTATTTTATTACTGAAGTTTTAAAATAGGCCTATTTTGAGAACGGCAAGTACTTCATTTAGCCTACCATAAAGCTGACATTGAAGTTTGCAAGTAGCAATGGAATATTGGTCCAAATGGATGGATCATCCTTGACGGTCAGTGGTTTTGCATCCGCAAAACGCAGGGTAGGGCCCTGTACGCAGGACGTGTCCAGGCGTGTCTGCGCGTGAAACGGTAGAACCCAGCCTGTAATAAGGGGTGATAAGAAAACGGCTCCCTGTTGCATTAATGCTATACTTTAGGCCTAGGCTAGCAATGTAGTAACTGTTCTAAGCAGTAATCACAGGACTACGTAACGTTAGACATACAGTTAGGCCTACGCAGTCTTAAAACTTGAAATGCCGGACTAAGCACAAGTGTAAATGTAGCATAGCCTAACTTTGTGGGAATTACAGGTTTGACTGACGCCGAAAGCAATACAAGCATATCCTTACACAAGTGATGTGTGTGATTATTGTACAGTTACAGTTAATACTTTACCTGAACGGTTTTTTTTTTTTTTGCAGGGCTGCCAACTTTTAGATGACTGGTGAGGAAGAGATTCCATGGGAGACTAGTGACTGGAGAGAGTGATATTCGCTGGAAGCCACTGACGAGGAGCGCGACCATCGGTTCGCGCGGAGCCTGCCGCCAGGAGGACTTTTTGCCAAAATACCCCTAGATTGCAGGAAATGGCACTTCTGTACCTCATTACTGCATGTTCAGAGTTGCGTAAATTTCCGGTTTTATTTCAGAATTTACCCTTTTGAAAGCTAGAATAAGTAAACCGACCATCTGTGGCGACAGGATTTTCCCGACAGGAGGCAGGGACATGCTAGTGACGCCAATTTCCGGCAACCCCTTTGTCAAGGGTGTGGTGAGAAGGGGATATGAAGAAGTCTAACTATCCCATGCCATTACAGGGCATGTTTTGCATAGTATCATTCAATACTTCAAGGGCCGAGTAGCGCATTGATAGTGTTCTTTTGAATCTGACTCATGAATTTCCACAGCGCGTTTTTGGTAGGCTTACACATGTCAAATAAAATATGTAACCATTAAAAACAAAATGAAAAAGAAAGTAACTGCTGGGGTTGTAGAATATATTAGGGATAATTTATATATATATATATATATGTATTGAATCGAAACCACCTGGACTACCGGGTGAAATTGCCAAGCTTTGCTCCGTGAGTTGCCCAGCTTACTAACCGTATAGGCCTGTATACAAGAGCAACACTCCCAAAACATTCACTTGCAACAAACCCAAAACACGCTTGTTTTCAGTTTGTTGCACAGTGTAGACAGGGTATGCAACAATTTGAAAACATTTTGAAAACGTTTTGAAAACGTTGCAGAAGAATTGTCATGTCAATTCTCAGAAAACATGTTGCAGGAACGTTGCATGTTTGAACCAATCCGAAGTTCAGTTTGTGTTAGTTTTTGTCACATGACCGGCTTAGAGTCATATTATACCGAAATGTTTTGGAAATGTTTTGGGAATGTTGCTCGTGTATACAGGCCTCAAAAAAGGATGCAACATTTCTACAACATCTTTTGTTGTAGAAATGTTTTGGAAATGTTTTGGAAATGTTGCTCGTGTATACAGGCCTTATTGTATGACACACACAAGGAAACATCTAATATAGGCTTTGCGAAATGGAAACAAACTTACGTCCTCTAAATTGTGTTCTCTCTACTTTGTTTACATATTACTGATGAAAGACCAGAAAGCCCAAAGGCTTAGTGATTCCTTGCCATAGAAAATGTTGGGATTTACTTGGGAATTCTTAGGAAAATTTTGCTTTTCAACCTCTAATGACTCCAGATGACCTTTGTCCTCCAAAAAACAAAAAGGCTCTTCCTCCAACCATAAAGCATCCATGTACCATGTATGAAATCTATCCACGCTTCCTACATTGAAAAATCATATTGAGAAGGTTCTCAGACTTTGACCCCAGATGATGTTTGACCTCCAGCAAGGACAACATGGTTCTTCTTCTCACGATAACGCATGCACAAACCAATCATGAAATCTATCCAAGTTTCCTACCTTGAGATATCTTTTTAACAAGGTTTTCAGTGTTTGACTCCCCATTTCCCCAGATGACCTTTGACCTCCACCAGAAAAAATATGGTTCATCTCACCATAATGCATCCACATACTACATATGATGTCTATCCAAGCTTCCTGCCTTGAGATATCGTGTTTACAAGGATTTTGGCTTTTGACCACTGGTGACCTCAGATGACCTTTGACCTCCAACAAAAACAATAGAGTTCCCCCTCTCAACACAAAAAGTCTATATACCAAACATGAAAGTGCCAGTCATTGCTACCTTGAGATATAGTGTCTACAAGCCATTTTCAAGGTTTTCGTAGTTTAACTTCCGGTGACCTCAAATGACCTTTGAACTCCACCAAAAACAATAAGGTTCTTCTTCTTAACATGACAAATCTATATACCAATATGAAGGTGTCGGTCAGATGACCTTTGACCTCCACCAACGACAATTACATTCTTCTTCTTAACATGACAAATCTATATACCAAATATGAGAAGTGTCAGTCAATCCTATCTCCAGAAATCATATCAACAAGGTTTTCTGTTTTTGACCTCTTGTGACCTCAGATGACCTTTGACCTCTACCAAAAACAATAGGATTCTTCCTCTCCACATGACAAATCTATATACCAAACATGAAACGTGTCGGTCATTGCTATCTTGAGATATGGTGTTTACAAGCCATTTTCAAGGTTTTCGCAGTTTAACCTCCGGCGACCTCAAATGACCTTTGACCTCCACCTAAAGCAATAGAGTTCCTCCTCTTAACATGACAAATCTACATACCAAATATGAAAAGTGCCGGTCATTGCTAACTCGAGATATCGTGTTTACAAGGTTTTCGGTTTTTGACCTCTGGTGACCTCAGATGACCCTCTGACCTCCACCAAAAACAATAGGGTTTTTTCTCTCAACATGGCAAATCTATGCACCAATTATGAGTCGGTTATTGCTATCTTGAGATATCGTGTTTACAAGTTAGGCGTCAGATACACACACAGAGGCACACATCCATACAGGTCTTTTTTTGGGGGGTAGAAAAGCTCATTTTTACAATAAAACATTTTTCAACATTCGGAATGTATACGCATCTGATTATTTGGGTACCCACTACCCTCGCGATATTATTGACTTTGGTAGTGGAAAAACAGTTGTACTCATTGGTGGGTTGTTGGGGTAGTCTGGACACTAGACATAACTGCACAGGGATATTTCGTGGTACATGAGAAAAATAAATATATATTGCACTATATGTAATGCTGATTATATATATATATATATATATATATAAGTGTAGATGTGACGTTGCGACTTCTGAATTTAGAAACTGAAGAATCGTGGGAAGCGGACACTGTCGCATAATTTTTAATTTTTAAACCTGTGGAATATGCGTCTAACATTGTAAAAAAGACGATACCATCATATGAAAAACTGAGGTCTGAGCTGGGTTTGAACCAACGACCTACTGCTCAACGTGCAGTACGCTCTACCAACTGAGCCATCGGATCTCTGTTGGAAGAACTGGTCAATTTAATTCAAATACCAGACGGGACAGTTTTCGATCATTACGTCACTTGTAAGCTCCGCCCAGCTTGTGTAGATACGGAAGTGTAGATGTGACGTTGCGACTTCTGAATTTAGAAACTGAAGAATGGTGGCAAAGGTTGCCAATGTTAGACGCATTTTCCACAGGTTTAAAAATTATGCGACTGTGTCCGCTTCCCACCATATCCTCTGCTATATTACATTATGTAAATAATAGGCATTCCCTGACAAGATAGTCATTCAATTGCCATGAAATTTAAAATTCTTCAGCACACCATCACCAGTATAGTTACGTGTTAAAGTATTCAGAGGGGTCGAAGCTAAATTACTGGTTTCCACCCCTCACAACAAGGAATGGTCCTGGTACACGAATACAATCTTTGTAAAAGTCTTTCCAGTCTGAAGCGTACTCAGAGGAGCCCTTTTTGTAAGAGAACTCATCCTTAAAATGATTTTCTAAAATAACCTTCTTGACTTTGTTTACAGAAGTATATCCTAAATATTTGGATGACTTTTAAATAACAGTTTGGTCTTTTACGTAACAGTCAGGCAAAAGAAACACAAGACTCGACTCATCATTTTTCACTCATAGAAAAATATATATATAAAGGTTTTTCGGCATACACACATAGTTATAGATGCAAGGTTACTCACGGAGTAGGCAAACGAGTAGCCATCGTCTTTGATTTATTGGCAGTGTTAGAGTTAGTCCTTCTTTATTTCTGAATTTCTCGAAGTCTGTCAGAGTTATACATCAGCCAAAGCTACGATGAAATGAACAGAGCCAAAAAATTGCAATTTATTGTTTTATGATATCATATAAACAGAGACCCACATATAGTATCAGGTCTTACGTGCAGATTATGATTGGAACATTCTTTAATATCGGGGATGTTGTGCTTGCCTCGTTAACAGTTCACCTCTGAAAGATAATCAAGAGTTTCTGACGTCAAAATCTCAGGCATAACTGTACAATTATTTTAAGATAATCTTTAAAATGCTTCCCTAACTTTCTAAGTTACGTCATTTTGTAAGAAATGTTGTGTAGTTTTTCAATAGCACATTCGTCAGTACGACAAACCATGAAGCTATTTATACGGAGGACAAGCACAGGTTTTACCTATCATCCTGATCATGTTCAATAAAGAAAAGAATGACGAATTGACAATTGCGTATGAGTATAGTTCGATCTGACCCTCATAGGTCGGGCTCAAGAAGCCATGAAACAAGCCAGGATTCCCATCACACCTCTTTGTCGGAAAATTGTTCAATCGGTACGGGATTATATTTCCATGAGGTTGCCTGTGTAAGAGAAGGCATTGCGAGTATATTCATCCGTAATAGCTCCATGATCCGACCCACACCTTACGCATTTGAAATAGTAAATATGAACAGTTACAATGACTCTGGATAAATAAGGACAGTCCGTATTTAGCCCCTCTCTGAAGGCTTTACTAGCCTTTCACCTGAATAGTTTTATTTTTCAATAATATTAAGGTGAGGAGAAATATGAATTTCTTCGTTTTTTATTTTTTTAATTTATTTATTATTTTTTTTGTGTGTGATCGTGGTATGATTGCTCAACTAGTTTTGAAATAGAGAGCGTTACCTGGCTTCACTATACAGTACTCCTTGGTTGATATATGAACCTTTCTATGTTCACCCTGGGGAGGAACAATACTTATTATCTTGTGAATTTCGATGGTTGGCATTCTAACTAGAACACGTTGAGCAGTGCCAGGTTAAAGAGGGGGAATGTAACGTCGTTTTATGTGTCAATTTGAGTAAAGGTGGCAGGGACAATTAGCTAAGTACATGTCTTTATCTTGATAATTTCTGTCAAGTTGGCGTAGAAAAAGGACCGTAATAGAAAGTTAAACTCCTCTTTAAATTGAAAGATTTAATTTTTTATTCGTGTAGAACCTGTTTAAATTTGAAGAAATCCTGTGTACTATACCATGCCATTGCGGTGCATATATCACATAAAATTTCGTATAAACTAGAGGAAAATAGTTTCGCGCGAGTAAATGTTTTTCCCGAAATCCAAACTGTGAAATTACAAAACGCTCGAAGCGCGCAAAAATGTTTGGGTAAGCTTACACTAAAAGGATCTGTACTCATTTAAAACTTACATGGGTCAATTGGCCCGGGCAGTTAGGCCCTATCGCACACAACTTGCATTGTACTTCCCTCGAGTCACTATCCGTGCCGCACGACAGACTCAAAAGGAACAACTTTCCAAGGATGAAAACCCCTTATTTGTCTCTTCTGTAAGAAATGTCAAAAATTTGCAGTAGCTTACCTTAAAATTTGTCAAAAATGATGCACCAAATTGCATCTAATGACCCCAAAATATCAAAACTTTTTCCAAAGGGCTAAGAAATGTCAACAATCTGCAGTAATTTACCTTAAAATTTGTATCTAAGGTCTCTCAAATATCCAAAAATTTGAGTCTGAAGCATGAAATTGCAAAGCGCGCGAAGCGTGCGAAAAGCTTTGGTAGGCTTACACACACAAAAAAAACAATTTGTTAATATATTAAGAACAAAAAAGAAAGAAACTTTTTTTTTTGGCTTGGTGGTTGAGTGTACTGCCTTGCACACTAGAGGTCCCCGGATCAAAAAATCCCGGTGGATCTACTTGGAAATTTTCTGGGGACCAAAATTTACTTGTTCAGCATAGCTGTTCACAGTGATGTT
>WURT03570773.1:0-20837 GCA_009936505.3 Holothuria glaberrima
TATCTATCTATCTATCTATCTATCTATCTATCTATCTGTCTATCTATCTATCTATCTATCTATCTATCTATCTATCTCTCTATATATATCTAACAGTATTTCGAAGTAACCAAGAATTCATCATCAGGCAATGTAAAGATAATAGCACACACAGACTTAGGTATGTACATTCGTTACAGGCATAGATAAAGAAAAGACAAACGAGGAGAATAAAACAAAAAAGAAGAAATGAGAGGTCAGATCAGAGATGGTAACTTTCGGCATTGCTATTCAGGTCAGATTGTAAATCTCTAACGAATAAACTCTTTAATTTTTCTTTTTACTAATATGTTACATTATGTATGTTAGGATCTGCTTATTTTTCTAAACGGTTTGATTCGAGATGCAACAGTTTGATCTAAACCATTAACTAGCGAACTTTGGAATTTACGGGAATGAGTGACCAATCAACTGTAAGTTCAATTTGGGTGACAAACTTAAGACTACCCCACATTGCCCCGACCCGACTTCGACGCGACAAAACTTATACAACTACTCGTCGCAAGTGAGTCTTAACGAGTTCTAAACAGTCGCGTCGTGTCTGAGTCGGGTCGCATGCTAGCCGCATTTTGAACCGACCAGACTCACACAAAACTGATGCGCAAAGATAGCACACCACTGATTCAAGGGGAATCCCGGCGGAGGAGGTTACCCTACAAATTAAACACCATAGAAAAACTGTTTGGGGGACAGGTTAGACCATGTTAATGAAGCGATGTGTTCAATTTGTGATGTGTATGTGGTAGGAAAGTATTTGAAGTACTTATTCTGCAAAAATTAAGAGGATTGAAGGTATTTCAGGCTCTTTTTTGCAATATACCCTTTTCGCGATGCAAAACGGCATTTTGAATGAGTAAAAAAAAGGAACCACCACTCTATTATACAGGCCCTTCTGGCTTAAAATATCAAAGGGCATGGTACACAAAATTGAAATCGTTTTGAAAAGCCTTCTCGTCAGCTTTCATATGAGGGGTAGCTTGTGCCCGATGAAAACTTCTACAAGGGTCCAGGGCCCACAAAGCGGACCCAAATTAGTGTGTAAGGCAATGGAGGAATAATTGGTGGTGTGCTACCTAAACAGAATAAAATGGCGGGAAATCTGGGAGAACTAGACGTTTACTGTTGCTTATTGCTGCTAGACTGCTGGATGAGGAGTTCGAGGATGAATCAATAACGAAAAGGTTCGCAAAGCGAGGGATCAGAAAACGTGGGACACAAGGAGCATATTTTAACCCTTAAAAAAGGGGGGTGGCCCTACTCACAAAATGCTCAGTGATGTGTTTGCCGATATACTCGGGATAAATTAAATCGTGGTTAACCCACCCGCTTTCCAAGCCACAAAACCCGTTATTTGTCTCTTCTGTAAGAAATGTCAAAAATTTGCAGTAATTTACCTTAGAATTTGTCCAAAATGATGCACCAGATTGCATCTAAGGACCCTCAAATATCTAAAAGTTTTTCAAAGGGCTAAGTAAGGCAATACATGTGCAGGATTTTAACGTTAAAATTTGTCCAAGATAATGCAATAAATTGCTCAAATATCAAAAATTTTCCCAAAGGACGAACAAATGTCAAAAATGTGCAGTAAGGAGTTTACCTTTAAATTTGTCCAAAATAATGCACCAAATTGCATCCAACGGCCCTAAAATATCAAAAGATTTTCTAAAGGACTAAGAAATGTCAAAAATTTGTAGTAATTTACCATAAAAATTTTCCAAAATAATGCACCAGATTGCATCTAAGGACCCTCAAATATCCAAAAGTTTTCCAAAGGGCTAAGTAATATATATAAATAACAAACCCCCTTCAAACAATTATCAATCAATCATTTCTAAAAAAAAAAAAAAAATGGCAATTCCCCCTTGACTTTGCAGTGTAGTCGCTATTTCAAGTCATATTGCTATAATGTATGTTGCTGGCGTCATATAAACAGGACACCCTATGTCACAACTCAATAAGTTGGACCTCTTAGTCCTTAGTCTACTTGGGGGCCGCCAGTTTGACATCTCATACGGTCACCTGATTTACAAAATGCTTCCTCATTGGCTATGGAACTCCAGTCGCGTCGCAGTCGGGTCGGGTGACAGGCGCATACTAGCCCGACGCGACTCAACTCGAACGTGACGGCTTAAAACTCTGCGACGGATATCAAACATGTTTAATTTCCTTAAAACTCCTAAAAACTGTCGCAAGTGAGTCGGTTCGCAAGCAAATTTTGCCGCACACTGCACAAACCCGATTTAAACCCGACGGCCAGTCTTAGGAAGTTTTGTCGCGTCGCAGTCGGGTCGGAGCAATGTGCGGTAGCCTTTAGTTAAATGCATTTTAATGTGTTTTTTCCACAATCGAAGGGATTAGATTGTACTGAATGAAAGCTTCTTTATTGTCATAAAGTGAAAAACGTGGAGGTTGTGCAAAGAAATGGTGAAAAATAAGCATTATTTAGTTACAGGAGCAGTATGTTGGGAATGGAAAATGCCCGGAAAGATGGCAAGGTTGATGGCATCAACACCATATTAGAATCCATGAGACCAGCAAATTCCAATCCTTTCACCACATACTTCACTACACAATAACATTCATATTTTTCCTTCAATACTGATTCGAAGTGAAAAAGTATACTTACAACACCGTCGTAGGGATAACTGTTTTCCGTGTCAATACCGCCGTTTCTAATAATATAAGAAAATGCATAATCTACGAAACCACCATCGCAATCGTTAATAGAACTGGAGCAGTCTAGCAAGTTCTGAGCGCTGAGGCTAACAAGTTCTCCATATTCAATGCAGTTTTGTCCTTCAAGGGACCCAATCGCACTGAATGCCCATGATGAATCGCATTGTCCCTTCAAAAGACAAATAGAAGATTGATACAACGGAAAAGTAAACACCAATTTGTTGAACTTTAAGGCCTCCTTTTAGCTTAAAATTTTAACTTCATAGATTTATAAATAATGATTCCTTACCTGTAGAGAAAGATATGACGGTTAATTAAAGTAGTAGTTTCTGCGTATATATCTGATAGCAATTACAACTATACAAGAAGAATGTATGGACTAGCACTTGTTATGTGGAGATACGTTCTACTGCTGGTATTTGCGCACTCATATATGCCGTGTGACTTCCTCAAATGCGGAACGTTAGTTGCAAGTATTTGAAATGATAGGAAAGTGTTCACCCGTTAAGAAGAATGTTATCAATTATTAGAAAAAACATAGTAAACTTACTGGAACCTAGGATCACTTTCTTTCATTGTATGTAAGGTATAATGAAGGCCTACCTGCTTTAGGAACAATGTGTTACTAGACATATGCACTGCTGAAAACTAGTCAATTATGGTAACCATTTTAATAGCACTTATATTCTTCCACTCGTGGATTTAATTGGTGCATTAGGCAAACTTTCCCTTAGTTGAGATGGTCAAAACTTACAATCAGGCCTCAGTCCCAGGAGACAACTTTATTATGTACATAAGGGCCAAATCACCAATCATCACATAATGATCAAAGAATTATGATTACAAAAGTAAGTGTAAAATCATCACTGCTTCTATGAAATCGTGACAAAATTGAAGGGAGCAGCTAAAATTAAAACAAATTAAAACCGTGAGACTGTTTTTGGTATATAATAGTTTTACCTGGTCTTTAACACTAGTGACGCATCCATAATCTCGCCAGTCAATACTGCCTGGAGGACTCGTTGCAGAATATCTGTTGAATGTTCTACCTGTCTTTTCACGTGATGCGTTGTGCTTGGAACTAGTCATCATGGCAACAAATTCAGCATTGCTCTAACAGTAAGAAGGAAAGAGATATCGTCTTATACTCAGATTTGAGACAAATTACTAGAAATGACGGCATCAGCGCTGCTAAAATGTTTATCTAGATTACGAAAGGCTCACAAAGACATTATCTTGTTAAAGGGTACCCAACAATGAGCCGTGAAGGTGGGGCGGAACTTCACAATGTTATATCTTTCTCCGTCGTAGAAGTTGTTTCAGTAGCTACTTGGACGCAGAAAAGTCAACTTAAATACAGTTATCATCGAAACAATAAGTAATTAAATGTACCCCTCTCCAGGACCTTAAACGATCCTTTCGTCTCTAACTCTCATATTCCAACACTAAACCTTAACCCCTGAAAAAAAGAAAAAGAAAAAAAAAAACAGCTAGGATCCCGAAATTTTTAGTCCAATTCGAAAACTTGCGTACAAATAGGGCACCTGTCATATCACTTACATTCCAGTGCTGGTAAAGTGTGTCTTTTATGATTTTAAAATGTAAGGGACGCAACCGGGGGGGGGGGTACATACAGGGGAGTGAATTTGTGCGCCCCTTTTAAAATCTCCGGTAGGCCTCCTAAACATAGGAAAGTAAATGAGTTAAGTTAAAACGGAATTCATATAAAACTGATAGTAATTGCAATGTAAATTAAGGTGTGACACAACACAATTTCTTAAAAGTGAAATTTTTTGGGGCGTTTCGCAGGCAAGATGGTTATCTCATGGAAGATTTTCGTAGAGAATCTTGAAAATATTGATTACTGGAAAGCTCCCACTACCGTAAATCATTCTCCCAACCGCACGATACCTGCATTATCAATATCTGAGATACGCTATTAGGCCTGCAGTTTGCTCCATCAGTTTGCTTCCAATAACACATGAAGTTAGCTTTATTTGTAATTTTTGAGATAAGGCATAAACAAGCGGGATGTGCTACTTTGAACAAATGAATTAAGTGTAACGGGAATTCATATAAAAGTGATATTTACAATGTAAATTTAAGTGAGACACAATATGAAGCACCCATCGTGGACGGTTATCCCATGAATGATTCCCGTAGGGTATCTTGAAAAGATTGATTGCTGGAAAGCTCCAACTACTGTCAATTATCCTCCCAACCCGCAAGATACCTGCATTCTCATTATCCGAACTGTGCTATGAGGCCTGTAGTTTGCTCCATAAGTTTGCTTCCAATGACACTAGTACAAAAAGGCTTAATTTGTAATTTTTACCATAGACGTAAACAAGCCGGGATGTGCTAATTTGAACAAGTGAATTAAGTTTAAAGGGAATTCATATAAAATTGATAATATTTGCCAAAAAAAAAAAAAAATTAGGTGAGGCACAATATAAAGCACCCATCGTGGACGGATATCTCATGAATGATTCCCGTAGGGCATCTTGAGAAGATTGATTGCTGGAAAGCTCACACTACCGTCAATTATCTTCCCAACCAGCAAGATACCTGCATTTTCATAATCCGAGCTATGCTATTAGGACTGCAGTTTGCTTCATAAGTTTGCTGTCAATGACACTTTAAGTTGGTTTAATTTGTAAGTTTTGCCATAAGCATAAAATGCCGGGATGTGCTTCTTTGAACAAATGAATTAAGTTTAACGGGAATTCATATAAAATTGATAATATTTGTAAAGTAAATTTAGGTGAGACACAATATAAAGCACCCATTGTGGACGGTTATCTCACGAATGTTCCATAGGGCATCTTGAGAAGATTGATAACTGGAAAGATCCCACTACCGTCAATCATCCTCCCAACTCACAAGATACCTGCATTATCATTATTCGAGCTATGTTGTTAGCCATGTAGTCTGCTTTGTATGTTTGCTTCCAGGGACACTTAAAGATGGCTAAATTTGTAAGTTTTGCCATAGATGTAAACTAGCCGGGATGTGCTAATTTAAACAACTCTCTGATACGATCCAAGAATGGGAAAATCAACCTTTCGCTGTCGTGTGATAGCTTTTCTCTACAACTAGTTTCAAAAACAAAATCGGATAATTTTCTTGGTCAAAAATCCCGACGGAAAACTATCCCAAACATGTTTGAGAATGCATGTATGGCTGATTATGAATCTTGAGGTCCTCAGAACCCGAGAAATAACATGCAAGGGAAGGGGGATTATCTAAGGTTTATTGTGTCATGGCTACCGCCTGAGATTTCTAAGGCCACCAAGTTGCCGACCACGGCGACCTATGAACACCGTAGCCAGACAAATTACTAAAGGGGCGAAATAGCTTCCTGGGGTGATATATATATATATATATATACATACAGCGGGTGATGTGCATATATAAGTATATTAGGGGTTACACATGCTAACATTGATTAAAGATAAAGTCATTTTTGTTCTCAAATATTTTCTAGGGGAGCCGCCGACTGGTAAGGGAGTTTGAAAGTTTTTGGGAAATTCACATTCTTTTCAACAAAATGAAACATTTCATTAGGGCCGTTTTGTAATTTCATAGTTTGATAAAAAATGGTTTTATTTTATAAAATTATATTTTATGGTATAAAAATTTGCAAATAAGGAAATCTTTACAAACCAAATCAGCAAATTTGTTCATCCCCAAAGTGTAGGAATGTAATCCAAGGGAATGTTCTGCGTTGTGTTTGGTAACCAAGTTGAAGTTGTCCTCCCAAATCTGTCTCCTGAGCCTCCCCTCATCTCCGCTGTACTCTTTGGAGTATTTTCGCTTCCACAACTCCCAAGTATGGTCCAAGTTCTTGTCGATAATGGTGAAACTCAGACCGACAGCGACGAAACCAAGAAAAAAAATCGTCTTGAACATGATGGACTACTTATGAAGAAAAGAGAAATTGATACGCTCTTACAAACATAACAAGATGTGTATACATGAAGAGGAGAAAACGATTATACAAGAAATCAATTAAAATGTACATCAAAATATCAATGTCATGAATAAAAAAATCATTTCAGGTAAGGACAGAAACCTACATATTCCGTCTAAGTTGCCACGAATTCGATATGTATTTTCGTTTCTTCAAGGACGCCTAGATGGTATTTGGTCACTTGAGCAGTCCCAGCTATCTTTTATCTCTCACCTATGCTCTAAATTGAGTCACATGTCACATAGTTTCTATTGTTCAGTTGGATGATGGAAAAGAAAGTGTGTGAAGCTTTTGTTTTCACAAACATTTACTTTCTGTTTGAATTCACCTACTAAAGAAAAATGTTAAATGATACTTCAGCGGACATGAAAGGGAAAGGGATCAATGAAAGCGACCAGTCCAATTTAAAGTTAAATCAGTGTAAACTTTGTGCATTATTTACATTATTTTTTCTGTTTTCTTTTCATTTTTATAACGTGAAAAGAAATTGCACCGAAGATTCACTTTCTGGTGCACTTATTCAAAGTAACTTGATCGCAGTTTTGCTTTTGGTGGAGGTGAAAGCACGTTTTATGAGAAGTTTTTCCCACAGGAGACACAGTCGTACAAACAAATAAAATACCCGTCAGTCTTCAATCTATCTAGTCATAAAGCAAACCTCATAAATGAGGTGTTCCCCGCTGCACCTACTCCCTCACTTGAGTTTTATTTATCTAGCAGATCTTTTACAAATATTCCATTTTATTTACCAAGTCATTGCTAACCACAGAATACTGTGGTGCCTACTCTTATTGTGGTTTATTGCGTACTTTTCTTCTATCATTTATAACGTTCTAGGAGGGTAAATTTGACAAAAATTAGATCGAGAAAGGTGTAAATTTTCCATAGAATCTGATTATTTCAATTATGTTGCTGACAAATGTGTTCTTTTGAAGAAACCCCTGTGTCATAATATACCCAGTACCAGTAACCTTGAGAAGGCCATAAAATTAAGTGGCAGTGAAGGGCATATCCTCCATATTCGTTGTCAGACTCTCCCTATTCATTGCCAACCCTTATGACCGTCACTTCTGTGGGATCATCTTGGCATGTTAGAGTCACTGTAATGAAAACTTCGTTAATCCGGAAGATCATAAAAGGAAGTTTTGGAGGATCTCATAGTTTTCATGGGGAAGCTCACATATTACTTTCAATAATTCAATATTTTAGATTTTAGTGCAGTCATGGGTCATTTGAGTTCAGAACAGGTCGATCTGTGGAAACCTTAATGTAACTCTGAAGGATCTGATGCGCTGCAGGTTGGCCACCCATGTTATTAACAAGATCCTCATTGCTTTGGTGTAGGTCAAGATCACCAGAGGTCAATTTGTGAAAGCATCGTAAAACATGATAACTCTGCAAGGATATCTTTGAGGGACAAACCTCAGTGCAACAAAGCATTTTCGTTCGGTAAGGAATCACTAAGCTTCTAAACAACAACTCTTGTGAACACGAGTTGTTTTGGAGATTTATGCAAAGAGAAAACAGGAACTGTCTTCAATAGTACTGCTCCAAGGAGAGGGGAGACAAGATCTGTATTCACATGGGATACTGTAAATTTCATTAAACGACGAGATAGACCACTGTTCAAAATGCACTCGTCATTAAGTTGAACTGCCTGGACCAATGCCTCGGGTCAGCTTATCACCAAGACCACGAGCTTTTCATCACGCAACCTTAAATTTGGCATGTAAACAATCCGACCATATCGATAATGTGTACAATTCAGTTGGTGAGGCTGTGTACCTTGCGAAAAGCAAGGGGGGTCACGGTGTAGCTTCTAACAACACTTACATTGTAAGAAAAGGCTAGCAGAAGCACGTAAGCATCTTGACGGCGATCTCCGTTTCTTTCACACTTCTTTGCAAATCCGTGTGAATGCAACTGTTATCTATTTAGCAAGGAACCACAGCGTTACTCCTCACCAATATGACGGAGCTCATCTTTCGTGGACACCAGCACAGTTACATTGATACATATGGTAAAGAGATGTCCTACTCGTAACGTTATTTTCCCGAAGATTTTTATACAAATCTGACCTGAAAAATGGCAGTAACGAAAAGACCTTGTTCAATTAGCGAAGTATAGTTTCTTTAGTAGATATTATAGGGCTTTCTAAAAAGCTCATAAAAGATCATTAAACCCAAATGCTTTATTTGGAGAATAACTTTAAAAGTGAATTTTATAGACACATCGAAACATTTTACCGAAGTTACACCCTTGTTTAACGAATGTTAAATCATAAAATGGTCCATAAAGATCTTACAAAAGTTTCACATATTCTCTCCTTCCTCCTTTCTTGGCACAGTTGAATTTTCGATTTCAAAAATCACAGCTGGATAATTTCAGTTTCACTATAAAATTGTCATCTCAACTTACAAAACTCAAGGTATTCTGGAATGTTATTTTACTTTTGAATCTTTAGGAATTGCGTGTAAGAATTAGGCAGGAACAGCAGTTTCACGTTTCAGTGAGCCTAGCCATTAACCCTCTGCCATATTTTTCAGTTCAAATGCTTTAAATGAACTGAAAACAGGTGAAATCATATCTGTAAATGGCAAATCTCGCGACCTCAGACAGTTGCAATTTTCACAATTTTCCCAATTATGTAACTTCTTGCCCCTCCGAAAATTGCCATAAGCTAGTCATGTAGGCCTATGTTCTTCAGTAGTACGTAGTGCAATACCACGACGAGTACATTGAATGAAATGTGCCTTCTCGTCGACAGGGTATAGCCGTAACAATTTGAATGTCTTATTTAAAAACAATTATACTGTTTAGGAGTTGTCTTATTAGAGATCAACTAATAGCGTTCAGACTTCATACAAAAGCACACATGTGCAAAACACAAGGTGTAAGGTACACCCAGGGTGTGCCATTGTATCTTGTGCGTCCACGAACATAAGTCAATGAGTCAAAGGTAAAAAGCATAGAGAACACGTCGTTTGCTAAAACTCTAGGGGGATCATTACATTCACAAGGAAAATTCACAGGTACCGTTGATATGTAAAAAACACTGAAAATGCGGTTGCTATGGGTACTGAAATCAAAGGTAATGTATTAATAATTTAAATGTACAGTTTTGTTGCAATTAGGCTGTAAGCGCTGTCATAAGGGCTGTATGGATTTAAACTTTGTCTTGGTAACAACAGTTAGAAAATAAAGGTAGAATTGGGTTGCAAACTGTTTAGCGGTTTTATCCAATGAAAACATGGCAAACTTCCCAGATATTCTGTAGATATCAAGTTCTTTTAAACCTTGTAATTGGCCTTATTTCGGACAAGCATCTACTTCATGGTACTCCGCCTTTTTTCCGACGAAAATGTGTTAATCTAACCCTAAGGGTTAAAACAATATCTAAGTTTAATCCTAAAATTTCATTGAGTTGCTCAATTACAGCACCCATTGTAAACAGAAGTTAGTCAAAATGGTATCTAAATCGACTAATGACGTTAGTCAATAACATTTGACTAGTTTTTGACCAATTGACTTAATTTCTGACAAATTTTAAGCCTCTTTGACTTTTTTGACTAACAATTGTTAGTCCATTATCATGAAATTAGTCAAATATCATCAGAAACTAGTCAAATATTGCGACTAACATGATCAGTCGATTCAGACACTGATTTGAATAATTTTTGTTTTCAGTGTATACGTTAATTGACCTTGAAACGTATTTATCTATGTAACTTACATACTGCCTTGAATTGTTACAGCAGTAAACACGTAGTTAATATTTTAAGTGTTTTCATGATAGTGTTGACAGTGTTGACGTATTTCTTCCCTTCAGTAAAAATGCAAATACATATGGTAACAACAAATATCTGCACTCTAAAAAAGGCCTGATCAGAGGGGCACCGAACGTGAATCTGGTCAAAATTTTGACTAGATGCGGTTAAAAAATGAATCAATCTGGTCGTTTCTGAACCAAATGTAGTCAAATAATTGATCAGAGTCGTGTCTGGTGCCCCTCTGATCAGATTCGATTCAAATTTGACCAGACCATTTTTAGAGTGTGAGCCATCCATTTTCTAACGTTTTCTGCTGGCTAAATATTTTGAAGAGCTGCCCAAAAATTACTGATGGTAAAGCTAATTTTAAACCAAATTGATACTCGAGTGTAATGTTATAATATGTTAATTCTGACACAAATTGGTGTAATCAGAACAGTAGATTCCTTCACCCCGGGGTGCTTTTCGGACATCGAAGTTTGCTTAAGCCTTCTGCTCAAACGTGGAAGAGCCGTTTAAGGGCATTTTGTATGTTAATTATTAGAAATCTACCTCTGTATTGTATTGAGAAGGCTTTTAAAGTGAATTAAACAATTATGGTGTCTCAAAAAACTTCCTCAAGTCATTAAGCCAGGAAGGCATTAGAGCTATGCTATCAGGAGCATGTAAGGACCGTGATTGCAGGTCCTACAGAATTTAAGATAATCATCGATAGGAAATACTTTGTAAAAAGCTGATACAGTTGGCCGGCATCTACCTTATGCTGATGTAAGTGTGACTATCTGTTGATATTTATCATATTTTATTGAGAAATTTGAAGAAATGCTGAATAAATTCAAAGAAAAGTAGTAAAAGGGGTCTTTTGAAAACAAGAAAAAAACAACATGCACATTGAAGAAGGAAGATGCACATGCTCATTCTGCTAGTGCACACAAATGCACCACATACAACGGCTCAGTAACTGAGTGACTATCAATACATCTACCTGATAATGCTAATAAAAATCTAAATGAAGAAAGATACCCCAAATAAAGAAAACAGATATATTATAAACTTCATTAAAGAGACAAGTTTTTGTTGACTTTATGTAAATCTTCTATTATACTACCCTGTGTTGAACAAAGGTTAAGAGCGACTGCAGCAGTACGTGTTTGGTCCATGGGACACGAGAAAATTGTAAAAAAAAACTTCTAAGTCTTTAATCTGGCGCTGTTATTCTCCTTCTTTACTTACATTTCTCATGTAGGCGATGTTACATCAAGATTGAGACATATCTAACTTTCAACTGCTCGCAAATTCCTGACTGAAGGACCACAATACGGTAAAAATACAAAAAAAAATCGCAACCGCTCGTCAGTCGAACAATTTCGATTTGTAAATAGAGTTAGTCAAATGTTATTCATTGCAAGGAAAATGTGACATAGCTTGTTTTGACAGAAAAAGTGCCCACATCAATAAGGCCTACTGGACACAGCCAAAGTTCATTAAAAAGAGGGTACCCAGACAGATAAACACCACACTTCCATTATCAACAATTTTGTGTACCGTACTTTTGGTGGCAACAACTGTAATCCTAAAAAGATGTAATCTCAATATAGGAAAAAGTATCTCAAAATTAGTTTATCTAAATACCGTGTACACAGCATAGGAAAACTAGACCATATGAAGCTAATTTGCCATTTACTAAATGATTTCATTTGTTTCTCTGATTACAACTCCATGAAACTTCATGAATGTACCTTCTGGTTTACCTCATTGGATAAAAAATAGCTTTATAATGAATATATTTTGTTCACATAAAAATCTTCATGCTAAGCTTACTATTTAAGTCCAATTAATGTCTGCACCCAAAGGATGCAAAACTACATGCATCCATGCATGCTTTCATCCGTGCAAAGCAAGCCCTGAGTATGTTTTACTTTCTGTATTGATGCACATCAACATATTTTTGTTAAGCCTTTCAAAAATCTGCATCCCTTATTGCAAACGTATGATTAAAATATTATAAACCATGAGTTTTAGCCTCAAGTGGTCAACAGTCAGTTCAGGATAGCATTCCTGAAAAGGATCTCTAGCAATAATATGCCGTCTTTATGATTAAAACCATATATTTAACAGAAGAAATGTAAAGTTTACAAGTGTTTGTAGTTAGAGAGTTCGGTTGGCAATCAGAGTAATAGAGTCTGATAATACATTGTTTGCAGCAAAGTGTTCTAATAATGGTGTAGAGATTTATTTCCTTTAGTAGGAATCTTAGTATTAAACTATGAATGATTGAAAGTCCTGAAAATATAGGATTTTTTGAAAAGATAATGTAATTACATATATTCTGGGTTTTTCGTGGTAGGAATTCTAGACATTTCCTAAACAGAACTATGCAGCATAATATGTCGATATTTTTCTCACAAATACAGTGTCATCCTCATTTGTGCAAATATGATTCCGTCTGAAATATTCGCTCTTCACGATTTGTGAAAGTAATACACTGGAGATATCCGTTAAAAGTCAAATATGGGGTGACGTTTTAAGACGAGATCTAATATGATTATTATTTTGAACAAGTGGACCAACACTGATAGACATTGGCGATTCTGTTATTTCATCAATGCTTCTTTTTGTCTTACTTAAGGCATTGGAAACTTGCAAAGAAAGGGAAGTGTTACAGTCTGTTGTCACAGGAGCTTAACAAGATAATAAGTGTTCTAATAATGGTATAGAGATTTATTTCCTTTAGTATGATTCTAAGTATTGAACTGTGAATGATTGACAGCCCTGGAAATATAGGAACTAAAGAATGAAGTTAGAAATAAAATAAATAAAATCTTCCACCTTTGTATTAATGTTTAACGTTACATGCCTTTACTGTTGTTCACCAACACTTAACTATTGCATCACAAACAGCAGAAGTTGCATACTTAGTTCATAAAAGTTTTACGCTCTACGAAAGAGATCATTACGTACTGGTGAGCACAAAATACTCAAAGCTTCATTTTTTAAGCGAATAGTCTAACACAGCACCCAAGCTGCAAATTTTAATTTTATTAGTATTAGTACTAATAGTCGTAAGTAGTAGTATTTTATTATTATTAATAGTAGTGCAAGAAAAAGTGTCACATGCCTCTAGTACGCAGTCATCCTTTTCTTTTTTTTTAATATCGAGGAAAATGCTACGTGATGTATCCTTTAGTGCTACATATTTTTAAAATGACTTTAAAAAAATTTGCACCCACTTTAAAAATAATCTCAAGTTGACCTAACTTCTAAACACTAAGTGCGGAAGTGAGTAGGTAGGAGCTAAAATCTCTTTTCTGTAGATTTTGCTTCTTTTAAACGGAAGGAATAATAAGGCATTTCACTGAGTCTGCGAGTAGCATAAAGTATCTTTAGGGCTGTGGGTATTGACAAAATGTTTCGGTTTGAACAATACGTTTATATCAGCTTCTCTCACCAGTTTCAGATGAAAATTTTGGTAAAACTTCTACTCAGGCTGGTTTAAAATAACAAATCAATTTTAGGAGAAGTTACCTAAGGTGACTAAAGTTTTAATCTAAATCAGGAGTGCTTCATCCCCATTAGGCAATTTATTACCCACCTTGAATATTTCTACACCTTTCTTACTTGTACGTCGTAAACGGAACATTAATTAAATATAAAAGGCTTTACGTAATAGCTTCCTCGCTTTGAAAAGTATTTTTAGTTGATAAAGTATTTGCTCGCAAAGTGGGTAAAAAGTGTTCAAATCCATCCCAGCTTGGACTCTGTCATAATCTTATGTAACATATTTTACTTCTTATCCGTTTTTTCATGACTGGGTTAAATCTACAATAAAAAGTGATTTAAAATCACGGATATGCATATATAAATAGCCTTTACTACTATAATAGACGAATGTTTAATTAAATTCAATGATCTTAGATATGTCAGACTAAACAAATAAAATTCTCCATGTCAAGTTTAAGTTCTGTATTAAAACACTAAAGTCTATTGTAAGCTTTTAAAAATCATGCCACAATTTCTCTCTCAGTATTCCCGATAATTCATAATGCACCATTTCTAATAGCCATCCACCAGACAAATATAAAATTTTCCTTATCTTCCTTTAGGGGAAATTTTATGGAATAAAGTCACTGCAAGAGAAGAGCACTCTTCACTAAATATTACTTAATTGGTAGCAAATCCAATTGACGGTAATTTTCTACTGCAGGAAACGTCTGCATGAACCTTTTTCATTACAACAGATATAAGCAGTATAATAGGTATCATGCCATTATTAAATGGCATTGTGGCACGGATTCCAAAAAGATCAATGTTTGCTTACCTTTACGTGTGTGAACTTTGTTCCCAATTGTGATATTAAAACTCACAGACATTCACACACCAATACTTGGTTTTGTTAGATGTTATAATACGATGTCAGGCAAAGTCTGATGATTACTCAGTTAAGTGTTAATTGGCCCATGTTACACACAAAAACAACTGGCAAAACCATTTACAAAAGCACATAGAACAAAACGTTGAAGTCACACTACACTATGGAGCTTGCAGGTTTCGAGATAATTTTTCTGTCGTTTGTGTTACTTTTCATCAAAGGTATTTATGATTCAATTATTCTTTATAGGTTAGCAACAAAGCTTACAAATCCTTTGATGTTTTTATAAATGTTAACTTGCAGCAGGCACGTTAATGAAGGTAGTTACGTCAAGATGAACTGAAAGTTGTACAGTGGCTACATCCTTGTTTGGCTTGTATATCTCTTATGGTGTAGGTTTATCAACATGTTTTAATATGCAGGTGTCTTTTCTTTTGAATGTAGCTTATGAATCATTTAATCATTTAATATGGATGATAAGACTAGTTTACATCATATCTGGTACCTTCTGCAGGCACAACAAGCTATGACTGCCCTAGCGACTTCAAGTTTCCGTCATGCCCGAGACCATTCATCGATAGCCATGATGATACAGTTTGCTGTGTGGCTGATGATGGTATCCAAACGTGTTGTAATGGAGCTGTTCTGGCGTAAGTTTTAATTTTTCGTCTTCGTCTTTTAGAATTTACATACTTGATTCAAAAGAGGTTAGTGTTTTATTCAGGTAAGGAATTGCGCCAACTGACGAAGGCTATCATTATTAAACCAGTCGATAGCATTTGCAACATGTTGCGAACAGCTTTAATTCCCATCGTCTTTCATGGGTTACAAATGTGGTATTATTTCATTATTATTCAATTTTAAGTCCACTGGTTCGTCGTGAACTACGAAGTAGTAAATTTGTTTTAAGAACCCTGTATCCTTAAAGAAGTTTAAACAACTGCCTGATTGTACATTGAATATCATTTCGAAGACATGAATCATGCTATTAAAGGTAAATTGAACTGATATTTTTCATATTTCCAAAGTGTTTTTTGTGTTTTGTGCAAACCTTGGTCTACTAAAGTACCACTTTATTGCAACTCCTTTATTTTTTCAATGATTTTGAAGTGAATAATAATTTAATTTAAATGTAAATCTAAGGCAATGTGAAGTTTTTAATCGTACTTTTACCAGCCTTTCTTATAAACATGATATACTGCTCATTTTACTTTATAATCGTTGTGCACACTTTTATCCACTTACACTTTCCAACAACCCAATTTTTAACACATTCGTTTTACAGGTTGTGGGCCATCATTGTAATTTGCATGGTACTGCTAGTGATTGTTGTCATTTTCTCTGCCATATTGTGCTGCATATGCCCTTGTTGCTGGATTGCGGCGAGACGTAAACAACAAAGACCGCCCAACTTATTACAACCAGGCCAAGTTATCGTTAACCACTCGGCGTACAATCAGCCCCCATCTTACGGTTACCAGCAGGTTCCTGGTGCCGATCCTCACGCGTATAATAACAAAGGAACAGTGACATATTCATGATTATATACTTTTAACTCAAGTTATGATTGAATACACAGTAAAGTATATAAGGCTTTGCAGCGTAAGGTAAATATTTCCTACGGTATGATGAGCTTTTACAATGGTTGGGCAAATCAGTGATCAATTTTAAGAAGCAAAAACACTTCGAGTTACCAGGGAGTTTTCTAATACACACTTCTCTATAGGTTACTGTTGTACCGTTGTAGCATTTAGTGGTAAGTTTTTTTTTGAATGAAACGAATGACATTCCATGCTCATATTCAAGTAAAAAAGTGAAACTGAGAGTGATCTGAATCATCCTGAATAACTTGAAATGATTGATGAAAATGGTTTGTGAGGATTTTAGCAACCAATGACAACCTTTTCCTATCACAATTACATACAAATGCATTATCTGCGTTTGCAGTACTCACAAAACTACATTTTAGTGATATCCGTATTGCCTTGGTCAACATTGGAGCTAGAAACGTATATATATATATACGTATATATGTATATATATATATATGTATATACATGTATATATATATGAGCAATAAAGGAGTTCAATCAGCATATTTAATAGGACTTTCAATTCTTATTTAGTTTAGATTAGATGGCAAGCATATTAAGCAAGATTTTAAAGTAGAATGTGATTAATGCACACCTATGGGTTATTTTGAATAATATTTTGAAACTTTTGTTACAATGAGGAATAATCATAGATACGTTATTTCCAAAGAACAAAATCTTGTATTATACTCATTTTGATACTGAAATTGAGCATTGTAGTGGTAAGATTAAGAAATGGTATGCCTTTGAACCTCATTTTTGTCGTGTTTGTTGAAATAGTTTCCCTTCGTAAAAATTTTTCTATGTAAAGACCCTTTTATTCCTTCACCTATTCACTTAGAAACAGGTGGATAAGTGTAAAGCTGTCATGCTCTATAACAAAATTATTCCCAGCCATTGTTTTTTTGATGACGCTTTGACCCACGTTTTGGAGACTGTTGGTCCATGCAAGGGTAACGACGTATTATAAACCTTGTGATAACCTCAGCGCTGTATGCATTGCTTTTATAGTGGAGAAATTATCATTCATTTTAACGACTTAATGGTGTTTCACACGTTATACTTTAAGAAGTTTTGACTGCAGTTATCTTTCTCTTCCAATGCTTAATTTTTGTACCATTCCAAAGATAAAATGTAGTTAACAACATATATTTTTCCAAAGCATAATTTTACAGTAATTGATACTTTTAATTTCAGTTTAAGTTTGAAGGATAATTTGACTACAAGATAATTGGAAATACCATAAATATAATGAGTTTTTCCATGATGTAGTGGAAGGTCTTCGGTTTCTTACAAAAACGGCCCGGGTTGGAGTTCCATGTTGGACACTCACTGCTGTATGTTTGTGACGCTTTGCTTGTGAACACGATATCTCAAGATAGCAATGATGGATAATTTTCATACTTCGTACAAAGAATCATTACATTAAGAGAGAGAGAGAGATCCAAATTGTTTTTGGTGAAGGTTAAAAGTCATGTGAGGTCAACTAAGGTCAAAAACTGAAAACCTTGTAAACACGATATCTCTGTGTAAGAAGCATGGATGATTTTCATACTTGGTATGTGGATGCGTTATAGTCAAAAGATAAACCCTATTGATTTTGGTTAAGCTCAAACATTATCTGAGGTCACCGAAGGCAAAAATGCGAAAATAGTAAAACTGTTTGTAAACATGATGTCTCAAGATAGCAATGATGGAAAATCTTCATACTTGGTATATCTTTATCATATTAAAAGGAAGAACCCATTGTTGGAGGTTAAAGGTAATTTGAGGTCATTAGAGATCATAAACCGAAAACCTTGAAAAAATCACGATATTTCAAGACAGGAATGATATATCTATTCCATGTTTTGCATACAGATATGTTACTTCAAGAAAAAGAGGAGGCCGAAGGTCATCTGAGGTCATCAGAGGTGAAAATACGAAAACTTTGTAAACTTAATAGACAGTGGGCGTACCTTCAAAGTGTTTCCGGCGTTTGGTTATAAACAAAAGCTTAAGGCTGGATTTTCCAAAGATAAAAATTGTGGAAAAAAGCATTACTATTACAGTAATAATTCCTCTTTGAATTAACGAAGTATAAAAACATGTAAAGGATGCTGTGACTATAGGATGATCAGAAATACCATGCGAGTTTTTGATGGCATACTGGATTAGAGCAGATGGCCCAGGTACGATTCCCTCTTACGGCATGTTCTTTTTTCCAAATTTTTTGTAGTTCACTTTTTGGTAGAGTCCAAAGATCATATGCGGTCAGCAGAGGTCAAGATGTAAAAGCATCGTAAAAATGAAAAAGTCAAGAAGTTTAAATTTGTGGTATGAACCAAGCCAGTGCACCAAATCATTACCTTTCAGCAAGTAATCACTAAGCCGTTAGGCTTTCTGGTTTTATTTTCTTTCCTTGTTCGATTTTTTTGGAGTTAAAAGGCCATGTGAGGTCACCAGAGGTGAACGGTGACAAGGGTTAATGTTGAAAGTTTGACACGATGATCTAACAGCGAATCTAACAAAAATTGTTGAACTATAGCCGCATGAAGTGCACGGTTGGCGCCAGGATTCGCCCGACGGGGACTATACTTCCCGACGGGGGGGGGGGGTAGAGACCAGAGGCTCCGACAGCCTCGATGCCGTCGAGGGATTCGTAATTTGAAGAAAACCCGTGTACTATACCAAGCCATTTGCGGGGTACATGTTTCATAAAATTTATATGTACTAGAGGAACATAGTTCCGCTCTGATTTACCGGAATCTAAACTGTGAAATTGGAAAGCCCTCGGAGAGAGGGAAAATTTTTGGGTAAGCCTCCACTAAAAAGGATCTGCACTTATTTAAAGCTTATATAGGTCATTTTTCCGGGCAGTTGGGCCCTGTTGGGCATAATTTACATTGTACATCCCTCCTCGAGTCCCTAGCCTTACCGCACAACGGACACGAGAGACCATTAACTAGATTTATTGAAATGAAATGAAATTCCCGACATATACTTAAATCCATGTATACTACTTACTAATTTACTTGAAAAGGTGGAAAGGGTTGGTAATATATGTAGCTTAAAGTAACGAAACTGAAGAAGAGTGAGCAAAGCGTACCAGAAATTTTGGGTTTTATAGACCGTTTTGAAAGCCAAATTAAGTAATCCGGACATGCCTGGGTGACAAATTTTTCCCGACAGAGGGACGGGCCATGCCAGCGACAAGTTCCGACAGCCCCTATGTCGAGGGGTGGTGAGAAGGGGATATGAAGGAGCTTAGCTATCCCATGCCATTAA
This sequence comes from Holothuria glaberrima, assembly GCA_009936505.3. Classification (NCBI taxonomy): domain Eukaryota; kingdom Metazoa; phylum Echinodermata; class Holothuroidea; order Aspidochirotida; family Holothuriidae; genus Holothuria; species Holothuria glaberrima. The sequence continues at coordinate 19,687 of WURT03570773.1, forward strand.
TGGGCATATATTTTGCAAAACATCACTTAATAGTTCTTGGGCCTAATTGCCCACTGATAGTGTACTTTTGAAACTGAATCTTGAAATTGCAAAGCGTGGAAAGCGAGCGAATGTTTTTGGTAACGTTAAAAAACAAATGTAATCATATTGATAATATGCAATCAAAGAATCAAACGAAAAAAGAAGAAAACACTGTAGGTGTTGTAGACCGTATCGGGGATTACATTCATTGTATCAAAATCACCTGGGCTACCCAATTAAATAGCCAAACTTTGTTTCGTGCGTCGCTCACCAACTGACCCGTACCGAATGACGCACTCAAGAGAACAGCAACTAGGCTTTGCGAAACGGGATGAAATTTACTACCTCTACATAAACAGTGTACCCTGCCTACATGTTACTTGGCAAAGTGGACAGGACTTTTGGTATCTAGCTATGTGGAATGGAACTGTTGAAGAAACCTGCGTGACACTACAGCGCGCGTAGCGCGCCGAAAATTTTGGGTTCTTATAAAGAAATTGTCCAAAAGAAATTGTCCAAAAGAAATTGTCCACTTGAGTGCAAAAAAACAGGTTAACCGTCGGGAAACTAACCGCCGTCGGGGAATACATATTTTGTTGTATCGACTAAGACTCCCTGACGAAACTGTAAAAATTCCCCCACGGTGGGGCCAGCCTTCCCAGACGAAGGGTCAGGGGGCTGCCCCACCTGGCGCCACCCCTGATTAAGTGAGAAACCTGTAGGTTGACTATTCCTAACTGTGATCCATCAAGGCAACACGGTGTACAAATGATTTTGAATATCAGGCTTCATTATACAAAGGCTCAACAAAGTATGACACTGGAAATTTCCTAAAGTGTCATTTTCCTTTTGACACGTACCAGCTACAGATGTAGGAATTTGCAACAATTCACTGGGAGAAGCAATTGAGGAAGCTTTCTTGTTTTTCACGTTGTAAAGGGTGAACTTTATCCTCCTTGAATATGTGCCCAACCCGTCTTACATGTCTTGAAATAGTATTATACAAGGGCGTAGGAAGCGGGGGCGACAGCCCCAAGCGAAGTATGCTTCAGCCCCCCCACTTTCCAAGCACGAAAACCCGTTATTCGTCTCTTCCGTAAGAAATGTCAAAAATTTGCAGTAATTTACCT
>WURT03570994.1:0-20836 GCA_009936505.3 Holothuria glaberrima
TCCTAAAATGATGTAGTCAAGAAGTATAAATTTGAGGGATGAACCTTGGTGTAACAAAGCTACCCCCTCCCCCAGGCCTTTGGGCTTTCTGGTTACATTTGGCATGTATATGGGTTATATAGTCAGAAGATAAACCTGTTTTTGATAGAGGTCAAAGGTTATTTGAGGTCATCAGAATTCAAGTGGCAGAAACCTCATAAATATATTTCATTAAGAGTAACCTTTGTGGGTCACATAGTCCACTTCCCTTCCACTGGGTAGGGTAAGCCAACAACAAAATAAGTTAAACAGTTAACGAAGTTTGTTGTACTCCTGGACTGAAACACCCTTGTGATTCTGCCTGCTTTCATTGAAGCCATTCAAAGCAAGTCTTGATTTACACTCTGTTGAAACTGTCCAATTTGGTTTTTGCTCTCACTATTATAATGCTCTCTGATGTCTTCTTGTTAAGTCTTGTGTCAAGTCAGTGAGTAATTTGGAAGTAGTTTCAAGATTTGCGTACAGTGCGAAGTAGTTGGCAGGACTTTCTTAAGAAGTATTTGGAGATCAAACTGTGTTAATATGAAACTCTGGAAATTGAAAGTTCTTATAATATTTTTAGAGGCAAGGACTCACTAGCCTTTTGGTTTCTGGTTTTGCTATGGCAGGAAGGAAAGGTGTCTTGCACAATCATGCTTTCATTTTGTATAACTAGTTCAGATAAAAGTTAGTCATTTCAGAATAAAAATTGCCCATAAAATGTTGGGAAAAGTAACTTTTTTTTTACTATTTAAAAGATCTGTACTAGGTTTAGTATTAACAGTCTGGGTGGGTATACATTGAGTAAAGATGTACTTTTGGCTGTGTTCCTGGTGAACAAGCAAAAGTACAATGACTTCACTGAACTTTAATAGCTGCATTTTTACATTGTGATGAGGATTTTGTTTTTTAAATGGCTGATAGAGTCAACAGTAACAGGTTGTTTGTAGGCCTGACTTTAATTGATGTGTTTGAACCATGCCTTAAGTTTCATTAATAGCTTGTTTGGTAAGATATGTAAGTCAAGTGTCTTACTGTTGGATGGTCCTAATTTTGTCTTCCACCATACAGATTGCTCAGTTCCAGCTCAATGAGGTGACTCTGATGTTTACTGTCTTCAACAAGAAAGGTATGAAGAGGAAAAATGCCCTTGGTTGGTTCTCTATGGGTCTCTCGAATACTAGTGAGGAAGAACTGGCTCACTGGAATGAGATGCAATCATCAAATGGACAACAAGTTTGCCGCTGGCATGCTCTCCTTGAATCAAAGTCATGATAATATCTTAGTGTTTCACAGGAGGTGATGTAATCAGTTTGGCTTATATTAGGTTTTATTGATTCCTTGCCGAAGGCAGGCAAGGAATCTATGCGATGGTGATGTCGTGTGTGTGTGTGCGTGTGCGTGTGTATGTAAACACAATATCTCAAGATAGCAATGACCGAACACTTTTCAGATTTGGTATGTGGATTTGTCATGTTGAGAGGAAGAACCCTATTGTTTTTTGGTAGAGGTCAAAGGTCATTTGAGGTCACCAGAGGTCAAAACCCCAAAACCTTGTAAACACGATATCTTGAGGTAGGAATGACGGACACTTCTCATATTTGGTATATAGATTCTTCATGTTGAGAAGAACCCTATTGTTTTTGGTGGAGGTCAGAGGTCATATGAGGTCAATGGTGGTAAATCTGCGAAAACCTCGAAAATGCCTTGTAAACATGTTATCTCAAGATAGGAATGACCGACACTTTTCATATTTGGTATATAGACTTGTTTTATTGAGAAGAAGAACCCTACTGTTTTTGGTGAAGGTCAAAGGTCATTTGAGGTCACCAGAGGTCAAAAGCCGAAAACCTTGTAAACACCATATCTTGTGATAGGTATGACTGACACTTCCCATATGTCGTATATAGATTTGTCTTGTTGAGAAGAACCCTGTTGTTTTTGGTAGAGGTCAGAGATCATATGAGGTCACTGGTGGTAAATCTGCGAAAACCTTGAAAATGCCTTGTAAACAAGTTATCTCAAGTTAGGAATGACTGACACTTTTCATACTCGGTATATAGGTTTGCCATATTGAGAAGAAGAACCCTATTGTTTTTGGTGGAGGTCAAAGGTCATTTGAGGTCACCAGAGGTCAAAAGCTGAAAACCTTGTAAACACCATATCTCAAGATAGCAATGACCGACACTTTTCATATTTGGTGTATAGAATTGTCAAGTTAAGAGTAAGAACCCTATTGTTTTTGGTGGAGGTCAAAGGTCATTTGAGGTCACCAGAGGTCAAAAAACAGAAAACCTTGTAAACATGATTTCTTGAGATAGGAATGACTGACACTTCTCATATTTGATATGTAGATTTGTCATGTTAGGAAGAAGAATGCTATTGTTTTTGGTGGAGGTCAAAGGTCATCCGAGGTTACCAAAGGTTAAACTGCGAAAACCTTGTAAATGGCTTGTAAACACTTATCTTGAGGTAGCAATGACTGACACTTTTCATGATTGGTACATAGATTTTTTATGTTGAGAGGGAGAACCCTATTGTTTTTGGTGGAGGTCTAAGGTCATTTGAGGTCACTACAGGTCATAAGCAGAACACTTTGTAAATACGATATCTCAAGGTAGGAAGCTTGGATAGATATCATATGTAGTATGTGGATGTGTTATGGTGAGAAGATGAACCCTATTGTTTCTGGTGGTCAAAGGTCATCTGGGGTCACCTGGGGTTAAAGTGTGAGAACCTTCTTAGTACGATTTCTCAATGTAGAAAGCCTGGATAGATTTCCTTTGTGGTACATGGATGTTTTATGGTTGGAGGAAGAACCTTTTTGTTTTGGGGGTCACAGGTCACCTGGGGTCTTTATAGGTTGAAAAGCAAAATTTCCCAAGAACTCCCAAGAAAATCCTAACATTTTCTACGGCAAGGAATCACGAAGCCTTTGGGCTTTCTGGTTATTACTTTAAGTTGGATACCTTACTCAGGTCTGATGATGATAGTTTTCAGGATAATTCAACATTTAAATGGCTGACATACTGAGGCAGACAGTTGAGAGCAGTATTAACTTTTAGAATTACTTCTAAGGACCTTAAGAATTCTTGTTGAATTAATAATTATCTGGTTATGTGCATGTAGTCAGATCAGAAATAGGGTATAAGAATTAAGTGTGTTGGCTTAACCTTGTCCTGACAAAATGTGGTCAGTGTCATATAAAGTGAGACTTACTAGCCAGTGCATCTCACAGGGGCTAGGAGGATAAAAATCATACCCTCCCATTGTCATTGCAGCAGTCTGTGGTCCAGCATATTCGGTTTTTAGAAATGCTTGGCATCTGTTGTTACTGCGTCTAACTAAATATCCCAAAGGTTCCTTTTTCATTTCGAGAATGAGAGAAACCCATGCAGTCATGATGGCGTATGTGTGGGTGTGTGTGTTTGGGTGTATGTGTTTGTGACACCCATCTAATTCACACAATATCTCAAAAAGGGTTCACTCTGAATGTTCTCATAGTTGGTATGTGAGTGTATCATATGAAGGGAGAACCCTGTTATTTTTGGTGTAGTTCAAAAGTCACCTGAGGTTACCGAAGGTAGAACACATAATTTTCTCTGGACAGCTCCCTCAGGACAATTCCACATGGGGCAATTTTCCGAGTGGGAATTGCCTAGGGCAAACGATCCCAGGTGCAGTGATCCAGGGGAATAGCTGAGGTGGGAATTGTCCAGAGGAAGTTGTCCAGGCGCGACTCATACAAGATGCAGTCTACTTACAAAGACATACTCCCCACACAACAGGCACAGATCTAGGTGGACCCAGTTTATGCAGGGAGCTGTGAGGGATGGAGAAACATCGTCCAAATCTGTCAGACAATATGTACTTGAGAGTGATTTAATCCTTTTCAGGTACCAAAATTTCATTGACAGGTCTCTTTGTCCTTATTGTTTAACCACTGTTGACTTTCCTTCTTAATGACGATCCACTCCTTTCAAAACCTGGTAATCCTTAAACAAAGACCATTGTCAAGATAATGCTTTGAAGATGTCTGCGCAGCCGACAAATGTGAAACGTTTTCACCGTTTTATATGAAAACGACTGTTTAAGCACATTTAAGATGTACAATTCCATTATTTTTCTAATTTATTCATTAAGTAAGGAACATGTCCTTTTGGTGAACTATTCGGAGTCTAAATTTTGATAATGACATTTCAAACGTTTCTGGATTACTCCTGAAATAGACAAACAAATATCTATGTTCAAAATGTAACAAGGAGATACATTGTACTCTTTTAAAGGGTGGGACCTGGCGGCACAAGGTGAAATAAATTTTACTTTCCTTGACGACTGGCAATGTTATACCAATGGGTGAAATCATCATATGACCTCACTCAGATGCAGTAGCTGACAAGTCCTATTGTCTCTACTGCCTAACCTCTGTAAGGTTTAGAAGAATTTCGGGAACTAGACAATGCAAAGCTTGTGTCGGCAAAACACCTCGTTTCAAAAGAGGAACAAGCGTTGTTTCTCCATCTCTCACAGCTCCCTGGTCTATGTGTACACCATTAGCAATAGGATTGCAAAGGCTTAAAGTAAAATGTTGAAGAATACTGTAGTAGACCTGAATTTTCTAAATAGGCCTGCATGAAGCACAGGGTCTACTAAGCCCAGTGGAAAATCTGACCATTGGTTCAGGTAGGGACTCAAATGACTGAACGACCTATGTTAATTATGTTGACTTGAAAAAATTAATGCCCACCATGAAATGCTGAAATTTTCCAGACTATTTACTAGTAATGTCTTCAGGACCGAGGAAATCAGATGTAAGGACTTCTTTTTCAAGTTTCCTTGAGGAAGGGTCTCCCAGTCTGACTTCATAGATGCATCTTCAGTGCTTTTTGTGGAGGCATCAAACAAACCTTTTGGAAAGAAAAGTTGAGTTATGATTTTTGTGGTCTGTTTATTTAAGGGAAAAAAAATCACATTTGGCGGACCATTTTTGGTGAATGAACTGTCTCGGTTTATGAGACAATAATAGTCCGACAAATGTGGTTTATTCCTATTCTACCACCAAAAATGTATGAAAAATTTCATTTTTATCAGGTTGTAAGTTTACTGACCATGAGTTATGGAATAGCAGGTCAGTGTTTAACCAATCAGTATGCAGGATTCTCAGTAAGGGATGGCTAGAGGTGTTAGAATGTACATTTAATACCATTTGAATTTTTAATACTTAAATGCTTCAATCTTTGACTCACAATTTTGTTACTACTCCAGAGTTTCTAGTCCTCATTCCTTCAGGGGAGTGCTTAGTCTTCAGGAATAACCATCAAAATGGGAATTTGACACAGTGGGGTTCTAAACATGAGCACCAGCATGAGAATACCATGATATCAGGTAGACTAGATTTGCAAATTGGCAACTTTGGCAGGTTTGGATAAATTTAGAATTTCCATTTTATGGGAGGTGGTAGCCCTTTTCTGTTTTTCACACAGGGGCCAAGGGCACTCATGCTGTTATGCCACCAAATGCAGCTTTTTCCTCTGAGTTAGATTGTAACAGTAACATAAATTATCACCTTAGTGAGTACATATTTAACATTCTTACAAAACCTGCAATTCCTTCCTTGGTAGGGTAAAATCACAGGTCACACAGTACTCTTACACTTGATGAATTGTCTATAAGGCATTTAAATTTTTCATCTGCATGTATAAATCTACCCTATTTCCTTTTACAGTCCTGGCAGTAGTGCAAAGAATAAAAAATAGTATTCAGACACTGATACTACAGACTGCAGTGGGTCTCAGTCAAGCTGCTTGAGCTGTAGCCTTGCTTTGTTCCTATGTATAGTACAATAGTTAGCAAGAGTCATGCTGTCGAAAAGGGTACCATAGCGAAGCATGGTTGCAGGTGATGCTGTAGCTTTGTTAGTTTGACATGGCAGCTAAATAACTCACAATCTTCAGCTACATTTTGGCTGTCTCAGACATTACTGTATTTTATGTATTGAGGAGTAGCAATGAGACTAGGTTCAATATGATTACTGCTTTCTGATCTTAGAAGAAGCAAATTGATAGCAAATTCCCAAAAGTAATAGTTGTTTATGGTCTTGTACTACAGCAGGACAAGCTTGTCAAAGTTATGAAACATAAGTAATATCTAGGAAAAAAGTAAAAAAAAAATACTGTTTGCATGTATTTTATGATAACTCTTGATACAAATTATTCGATCATTAGTCTTATTACTTTTATGCTGTATTTATTTTTATACTACAGTTATGTATTGTAACATTTAAATACCTATTGGCTATATTTACAAAACTAGAAATGAGGTGTATACATATTTACTTTTCAGAGCATTTTATTGTACTGATTGAAGATATATATGTTGAGTAATTTTAAGTGAATTTGAGATAAGAGTGACCACCTGTAAGTAAACTTTCCATCAGCTAAATGTAAAGGATATTTAATGCAATCAGTTGGATGAAAGGAATTTTATTTTCTCTATATGAGGCTGGAAAGGTATTAGTTGGGTGATTTTTGTCACAAGTAGGTGGCAATGCCAAATGATTCATGCACAAAGAGTGAGTCACTGTATCCTTTGAAAACATGGTCATGCTAAATTCAGAGACCTAGAACATGCAAGTTTCATTTATTTGGCATGGTGAAGCTAATCACAAAGTTAATTCCTGACTTATCAGCTGAATGAAAGGAGGAGTATTAGGGTGCTGTGTTTTCTCTTGTTTCATGCATATATTGTTGTGGGAATAGTGTAGGTATATGAATATTCAGCTGGCATGCTGAAGGGCGATGATAATGATGGAATAATATGCACTGCGTCTGCATATTGTCATAAGTGAGCATGGATTAAGTTCTATCTTTATTACACACTTTTTGCGTTATAACTTGTTTTACGGTTGCTAAAAGTGATAGGATATACATGGAACCTCCATAGTGATTTTGCAGTTCACATATTATTCAATTGGGTGGCAGTTGCTATAGTAGCAAATCATGTAATACTGTGTCTCAGTTAAAGGAAATGACAACTTAAGAATTGTGTATTTTGTACTTGATTTTACTGTATTTATAGGTGCCACAGTTTAGCTTGCTGATATATCTCATTAAAATAGTCACATAGCTGCAAGAAAAAATACAGATATTTGTTTCCTTAATTTTATCTAATGTAAAATATTATTTGACATGCCTTCGTAGTTTTGAGTTGGGTGTCCACCACACTTTATATCCTGTGATTAAAGTTATTTTTCGTGTTTCATTCATTTTCAACAGTGTGGGTCGCAACCCACACTTGAGTTGCAAGGAAAGTTTTTAGAGTTACCAGATTTTTTTGCCAGTTGGTTTAAAATGATGCCAACAATAAATTCTTCATGCTATGACTATATGCTGAAGTGGTTTTGGAAAGAATCTCCTCAAAGGGAGTCACAGTAGAAAAGGTTGAGAATCAATGCCACTTTGTACTTCCTGTACGTGTGTTTGAAATTGTCTTTAATAGATTCATTTTTGTTGACAAATAGGTGTCACACTTGCAGTGAGCATCAGGCAGAGCTGTAGGAACACTGAGCTGAAGATAGTGAAGAAGGCACCCAATGACCTCTTCTTCCTTTTGTAGAAGTCCATAAACTTTTATGGAATCATTGTCTTATTCTATTGTTATGTGTTCAACTCCTGAATGACCTGTACTAAGAAAATTCTGAATGAGATATTTCACCTATTAACAAAAGTTAGTATATTTATAAAATCATTCAATATTGGTGCAATTTGTGTCACACACATAATATTGGTGCAATCTGCAGTAATCATTCTTCTGGATAAGGGGGCATCCCTCACTTTTTTCCAGACCTTAAAACAATAATCAAAATATGAACGAAAGGAAGCAAGACCAGGTGAGGGAACTTTAACTCTTATGGTATATTTTCCAATTTTGCAGTATAAAATGAAGCAAAATTATATCTAATACCATAAAATGCCAGCAAGATACTTTTTGCATGGCAGTGTAAAACTAACTAAAACAGTGGTGGAGGTCAAAGGTGGTGACTCATGGGGCAATTCTGGTTGAAAAATTTGTTTAGTATTAGTGAAATTTCCTTCGAAGTATGGGCATAGGCTCCCTGCAACACTTACAGTACTAAATAGACATAACATGCACCATGGTCCTTGCATAGTGCATACACAATTCTGGAACCTACAGGAATGGTAGTTCTCAAAAACCTTTTGGGCATGCTTTGCATGAGCTCAGTATAGTGCTGCAAACTGCAATTCATAGGAAAATGGTGAGGAATTGCCTCTATTCATTCTTATGGGATAGCTTGAGTAAATTTCTTTTTCCCAACCCTTGCAACCCCTCCTGCTGTTTACTTTCCCCACCAACTAGCACTATCCTCATCAAATTGACCATTGGGTACTCTGTTAAATGTGCAAACATGAAATAAAAAATGTTTCATTAGCAACTTCAAATTACAGCTGGGGGCTGCAGGATTTTCTGAGAAATTACCAGAATAGCCCAAAAAGATATCAAATTTAGGAACTTGCCTTTTCCAATTGAACAAATTCTAAGACACTACACCAGCCAACATAGCCCTACCCGCTGACTCAGGAGGACTGTTCCCAAAATTTTTTCCTACAACAATTCCCATCCCCACCACCCTTTTATTGCTGCAAAATGGTACTTTTCAGGTGATAAATATCAAAATTTCAGAACTAGCTCACAATGGAGAAATTACAGTTAGCCCACAGCCTTTACAAAAATTCCAGCAAAGTTACCATTTTATTTCACATTTGGCACAAGATTTTAGGAGTAAAAGCAACGTGGATTTGACCATTTATAAGGTACCAAAATATGTACACCCAGATATTTGTTTTGTGTAACACTGAACTGCCAAACAACATGCTCTGTTTACTTCTTTCACATGTCATAAAAGGTAGAAAGAAAATTTGGTGACATCGGTGAAATTCTGTGTCGAAATATTCCATCAGTGAAATTATATGTCACCTAATATCTGTGACAGATAGGGCCTATTAATGACCGCTACGAGCTTGCTATAAAAACTGCTGGTTAAAAACATTTGCAGACAACTGTCTGCTAGTTAAAGGAGACAGCAGTTACCCCAAGATATTTTCAAAAGTCTGCTAAATCTTACAAATCTCCTCTTACTTCACTCACACGTATCTTTTATGTTGTCTCCCTTTAACCACATTGGATATTGAAGGTAAACTAAAGAGTTATTCTGCATAAAGGTAACAAATAAGTAACAAAAATACTTTCACATGATTGATAGGAGCCATTCCTAAATTAGGATGGCAGGGTACACTTATTTAATGGGGGACTGCATTTCCCCTCCAAAGAAAAATTTGTTCAAGTGATAATTTGCTGTACATTAATTATAAGTGTGGGATGTAATGTAAATGTTGCTTTTAGGAGTGGTGTAAGTTAATGTCATCTGTGGTTAGCAGCAAGATGGGCACATTTTTGCTAAAATATAATTTTGAGGTCTTTAATAGTGTTAAATCATAAAATCAATTTTAAGAAAAGACATGGTTCTCTGTCAGTTGAAAGGCAATGAAGCAGTTACCCCTTGCTCTCAACACACGTGGTTGACAGAATCTGAATGCTTTAAATTGTGTTATGATAAAAAGTTGCCCTCATTGGTTTTGATGAAAGTTAAACTACTGTAAGCATGATGGAATGGGTGAAGTGTGTGATGTTAGCATTTCGTAAGCTAGGAAGCTTGTTTTTAGCATGTTCTAGCATATCAGCTAGAAAGAGCCTTTTGTTTTTGGTGGAGGCCAATGGTTTTAAGAGAAGGGAACTTCTCTCTCTTCTTTGTTCCAACATCTCTTTTTCTGATATCTCTGCATGAGGTTCAGTGCTAGGATAGGGTTAGGTAAGGGTGAGAGTATTAGTTTTACATGTGTCGGAAGACGGAGATGCCAGCCAGAACATAGAGCTGTAACCTTTTGAGCACATTATATGTGAAACTATAGCAAATTTAGAATGTGTCTGTTGTGGGAAATTTTTCTTTATGCTTGTAATGAATGGGTAGCTTTGAATTTCATATGAAGTCAACAGAGATGAAAGATTAATATCATAGGAGCACAATATCTCTGAACTGATAGCATTGATAAATTTTGTACTTTAAACACTTTGTTCTCTGTATGACCTAGGTCTTTGTTGACTGTCACATGTTATATTATATACCCAGAGGCCTTTAGATGTATAATGTCAGAACAGAAACTTTATTATCAAGCCTGGTATAATGAACCTGGTAGGCAGACAGACTTCTTTCATTGTAAGGCCCACCAAAACCTCAGTGAAGTTTGCAGTCTGATCTTATTGAAGCTTGATAAGTTGGCTGACCAAAATGTGGCTACAGATGGATTTCTTACTATCAAAATAGTTAAAAATGTGGTTCTTAATAGCAAAAGTATTTATGATAATGATAATTCAGTGGAGGTGGTATGAAAATGTTTGGAGACACTGCCAGATTGGCAGGAGCAAATTATTTAAATGGTTTTTGTTACCTTTTTTTTTATTTTTTCCTCATATATCATAAAATTTTCTTTGCACTTTTCTTTTAAAATGTTGTCTCTTTAGATTTCCTCCACAAACTAGAATAATAAAATTTGCCTCGCATTGGCAAGTTGGTAAAGTTTCATAGTGAGTAAAAATTTCCTCCAAATTGTTTTCAATAAACAAATTGCAATTTTACTCTAGTCTGCAGCTTACTCTTACCTGATGTATCTGTTATTGGTATGTAGTCCTGGTACAAACAGTCTATGAAATGTGACACTTTTTGAAAAACAATTTTGTTTTAAAGATATTGGTCCTTTAATCTCTACTTTGGGTGTTATTCTTTTCTTGGCATGTTTTCTATATTTTGTGTTGAATTTTGAATAGCAAGAAGGGGAATAGTCAGCTGTGGTAGTTCATTTCATTTATTGTAGAAGTAAATAAATTGATTGGCATTAACAATTCTGTCATGTCTTTTGTAAGTACTTTGTAGATCAAACAGTATTGCAGAAGCCATCATTACCAATTTGCAGGCCATGAAAATGTCTTGTGTTTGACCAACTTTACAATAACACTTGTATTGGTAAGAAAAGTTATTTTCATGCTTGCAGGATTTGCAGCCAACCTAGGAAAATGGGAAACCTGGAAAATGAGTTTCCCTTTTTCCAGTTGGGAAAATTCAGGGAATTAGTAGAAAAGATGCTTAAAATAAAAAAGTCAAGGAATTTGACTTTACCAAGAAAGTGATGTGATTGTTTCACCTGGAATGGTCATTCTATTCCATGTTTTTTGATTCCCTAACATGTCTATGAATAGAAAAATTCAGGTATATGGGTGGGTTAGGGAAATATACCACAGGTTTTCTACCGGCCCTATAATTCCTATAGTTTTTTCATATTTTTGTGTTCTCCCCATAAATCACTATTTTTGGCCAAATTTGCCCTATATGCCCTATTCTTTGGTTTCCTATTTTCTCTTTTCCAGTATTTCCATGGGAGCTTACGAATTCGAGAATGCTGTGATCCCTGTTGTTGGCTTTTAATTAAAATAGGTAGGCGGTAGCATTACGTGATACTACATAGGCAGTCACTTGTGTTAAAGTATTTTAAAATTAGTGTCCTTAACGGACATTGTGTCTTTTAAGTAGACCAATGGCATATTTGTGCTTTAGATTGGGTTAATGAACACAGATAATTTGTAGTACTGCTATGTTAGGTTTTTCACCCTTTGACTAGACATATTTCTGCTCATAGTTTTAGATTTTGAGTTTCATCAGTTGTGGGACTTTTTAGTTTGTCCCACCTGGTCTTAATTCAGAAAGAGAAATAAGCTCTATTACATGCTCCATAAGAGCATCGAGGTAACAATCTTCAACCTCGTGACTTGTTTCCAGTTCACTGTTCGTTTCCAGTCTAGTTTAAACTTAGGAAAAGTTTTAGGCAGTGGACGCCCTCTTCTAGACTAGGAACGGTGGTTTTGGAAACTCTGACACATATTCTGGTCTCGTGACCATGAGTGCCAATGTCTTAGCAGAGTTTCTTTAGCTCTGTGTTGAGTATATCATATCCTCATTGTTAAAATGAACCCATTAGGGCTTGAGGATTGATATTTTGGTTGTTTTTCTTAATTCGTTCAGATGAATTCATAATTTGTTCAAATGAATTTTAACTTTGTTCAAACGAATTCGTAATTCGTCGAAACGAACTTCGTAATTCGTTCAAATGAATTCTTGATTCCTTCAAACGAATTCGTTATTCGTTCAAAGGAATTCGTAATGCGTTAAAACGATGTGCTTACTCGTTCAAATGAATTCTTAATTTGTTCAAAGGATTTGCTTATTCGTTCAAACAAATTTGTAATTCAAACAAAAGAATTAGTAATTCGTTCAAATGAATTTAAAAATCGTTCAAATGAATTTCAAAAAGAATTAGTAATTCGTTCAAATGAATTTAAAAGTCGTTCAAATGAATTTCAAATTCGTCCAAGCGAATTTCAAATTCGTCCATGAGAATTTCAGGTTAGTCCAAGCGAATTTCAAATTCGTCCAAGCAAATTTCAAATTCGACCAAGCGAATTTCAAATTTGTTAAGTTTTACTACAGAATGGCAGATGGAACAAAATGTTTATCTTCTTGTTGTTTATCTTCTCTTCAAAACAAAAAAGATACGGAGGTTGTTGTGCATGCTTACGTACCAATTGCCCTTCTCGTTTCTCTTCTTGCCCCCTTTCATCAATAGTAGCCCTTTGGGGGATTTCTGGCTCAAGAACTAGGCCTTCCAACAACAAACTCCATCCAAGAAATACAAACTAACTTACAGGTCATCCATATACAATGGAAAAATCCACCACTGAGTAAAAGTTGTTTTGTAAGAATAGCTTCCAAGGGGAAAGGGACTTAGTGACTATGAGTTTATTTCTTTGATTTTTTTTCCGTATGGCATCGTGTATATGTAAACGTAAGTATTGGTAATTTCTTGCCGTAAGAAGCTATAGCCTCCATGTTTACAACGTTTCACACACAACATATAACCCATGCAGGTCCTCTTGTCAGCATCCTCTTTTTGCTCTATCTTACTTAGAGATGGGAATACACAAATGGATATGTTATCCCTGATTATATTTAGGTTTCCTGAATAGTGACCAGTTTTCGATTCCTTGCTGAAGGCAGGCAAGAAATCTATGCGATGGTGATGTCGTGTGTGTGTGTGTGTGTGTGTGTGTGTGTTCAGCGAGGGTGCATATGTGTGCGCCTGAGCTGTGTCTGGATGCTATGGACGTGTGTGCACTCACAAACATATCCTTGACGTGTGCCGGGCAGCCGCCGAGGGCTCGCCGCTCGCACGTCTGTTCTGGCCCACGCTTGGCTCGAAACTTTGAGTAGCTACCCCAAAATTTGGACAAGTGGGAAACGTGTCACGCGCGGCTGCACGTTCCTGCCTTGGCAAGCAGCCCGCCCTTAAGCCATGTACTTCTACTGGCCTAGTTCGCTGGCAACTCCGCTGATGGGGAAATCCCTCGAATTCCTCATCGGGTCTTCTGTACAGGACCCCGCAAGGCAGCAAGGGTGCATATGTGTGTGTGTATGTGACGCTTAGCTAGTAAACACGATATTTCAAGATAGCAATAACAGACACTTTTCACATTCGGTATATAGATTTGTCATGTTCAGAGAAAGAATCGTATCATTTTTGGTGGAGGTCAAGGTCATTTGAGGTCGATCACCAGAGGTCAAAAACCGAAAATCTTGTAAACACGATATCTCAAGATAGCAATGATAGACACTTCATATTTGGTGTATATAGATTTGTCATGTTGAGAAGAACCTATTGTTTTTAATGGAGGTCTAAGGTCATCTGAGGTCACCGGCAAATAAACTGCAGAAACCTTGTAAATGGCTTGTAAACACGATATCTCGAGATAACAATGACCGACACTTTTCATGTTTGGTTTAGATTTGTCACGTTGAAAGGGAGAACCCTATTGTGTTTGGTGGAGGTCAAATGTCATTAAAGGTCGCCAGAGGTGAAATTGTGAAAACCTTGTAAATGGCTAAACACGATATCTCAAGTTAGCATTAATGGACACCCTTCATATTTGGTATATAGATTGGTCATGTTGAGAGGAAGAACCCTATCGTCTTTGTCAGAGGTCAAAGGTCATTTGAGGTCACCAGAGGTTAAACTGTGAAAACCTTGTAAATGGCTTGAAAACATATCTCTAGATAGCAATTAGGGACACTTTTCATATTTGGTACATTGATTAGTTATTTTGAGAGGAAAAACCCTATTGTTTTTGGTGGAGGTCGAAGGTTATTTGAGGTCATCAGAGGTTATAAACTAAAAACTTTGTAAATACCATCTCTCAAAATAGCAATGATGGACACTTCATATTTGGTTTATAGTTTTGTCATGATTTAAGGAAGAACCCTATTGTCTTTGGTGGTGGTCAAAGGTTATATTAAGTCACCGGTGGTGAAACAGTCAAAATGATAGCCCATTTGCTAGTAAATACAATAGCGCAAGATGTGAAAGTGGGAAACCTTTCCTTTCCTTCGGGTAAGGAATCACTAAGAATTTAGGCTTTCTGGTTGGTTCATTGCTTTAGCAAAGACTAAGTTGTCAGGTTGGCGCGTGTATGTATGTGTGTGTATGACACTTGCTATGGTATACTGTAACTCAACAAGGTTAAGCTGGATTAAACTTTAACTTGGTGTATAGATGTGCCATAGTGAGGTGTGCCCTGTTGATTTGGGGGAAGGTCAAAGGTCATCTGGGGTCTCCAGGGTTCAAATACTGAAAACCTTGTGAACATGATATTTCAAGGAAGATTGGATAGATTTCATACTTGGTGTGTGGATGTGTTATGTTGAAAAGATGAATACTATTGCTTTTGGTGGAGGTCAAACGTCATCTGGGGTCACTGGAGGTCAGACACTGAAAGCTTGTTGTTAACACAATATCTCAAGGTAGGAAGCTAAGATAGATTTCGTACTTGGTATGTGGATGGGTTATGGTGAGAAGATGGATTCTGTCGTTTTTGGTGGAGGTCAAAGGTCATCTGGGGTCACTGAGGGTCAAGTACTGAAAACCTTGTTAAAACAATATTTCAAGGGAAGAAGCTTTGATAGATTTCATACTTAGTATATAGATCTACCATAGTAAGAAGGCGAGCCTTATAGTTTTTGGTGGAGATCAAAGGTCATCTGGGGTCATGGGTCAAACACTGAAAACCTTCTTAACAAGATATCTCAAGGTAGGAAGCTGGTATAGATTTCATAATTGGTACGTGCATGCCTTATGGTGAGAAGAAGAACCATGTTGTCTTTGGTTGAGTTCAAATGTCATCTGGGGTCATTAGAGGTTGAAAAGCAAAATATCCCAAGAATTTCCAAGAAAATTCCAAGATTTTCTATGTCAAGGAATCACTAAGCCTTTGGGCTTTCTGGTTTTAGTTCCTAAAAATGTGTACATTTTTTAACACAAGTTTAACTCCAAAAGGTAGCATATGTGGCACCAGATTGAGTGTAAAGACACCCAATTTTGCAAAAATTTCCAGACGGGAGGGGGACACCCCTCCCCTTTGACCCCTCCCCCAGGCCAGCAGTGGCGTAGCCATGGGGCGATTTGGCCGTTCGCCCCATCCCTCCCCCCCCCCAAAAAAAAATGAGGGGACAAGAGGAAAAAGAAAAAAATAGAAAAGGGGAGAAAAAAGAGGAAAGAGAGAAGGGGCAGTGGTAACGCCCCTGCAGATCATGAAGGGGTGGAGAGAGGGAGGTAAAGGCCAGGAAGGCAAAGAAAGTATGGATTCAACGCAGGCCCCTTGACCCCATGCGTATCGCGCAAAGCGCTCCCTTACGCAAGACATTTCTAATTCATATATATCATGTATAAATTTAAGCCCTTTTGACAAATTAAAGACGCTGTGAGCATTACGCGACCAATGATTTAGCCAGCCCCTATTTGTGCGACAAATGTCGCATAAACGGCGACAAATGTCGGATAGAAAAAATCTGACAAGCATTTCGACAGAATCAGCCTCACCAGAATAATTTTACTAGTTAATTGCTGCCAGCATATCATATTTGTCTGCTTTAAGTACGACAGGACTTCTTATTCACAAGCTCTCATTATAACCTTCGAGCGTCACTACCCTACTTTCATCTCGAAGATCAGAAAGTAGTCTGACTCCATGCATAACGTCGGTGGCACCGTCCGGGCTCCTCATTAGGATGGAAATTCGCTTAAATATTGCACCATTTGCGATCTAGGCACCTTTTAAATTCCAAAAATTTTCCAAAGGGGAGGGGACACCACTTCCCCCACGCCTCAGATCAGTAAATGTCGCATTGAGAAAACGTCCTAGCTAAAACACTGTACGCGACTTATGGGCATAGGCTAGGAGGTTGGAAAGTTTCTCAGGAAGATGTCGGATGAAAAATTAAAACCATTACTTAGAAAATAGGAATTCCTGGAGATATATTCAATTCAAATCTAGCACAAAATGTAGCACATTTTGCATCTAGCCCACCCTCCGTAAGCAAAAATTTTCCAAAGGGGAGGGCGGACCCTTAGACCCCTCCCCAAGACGGCGATCAGTCATCATTTCAACCGTCCCCTCAAGATGAAATCCTAGCTAGCCCCTGCAGGCCAGCGATCACACAAAATAGCCTACTGCAGAATATTGGGTACGCCACTGCTGGACAGGCATTTTTCTGAAAAATTTCGTAAAGTACGCGCCAATCAATGGTGGCCCTCCGCTTAGATTGTTACTTGTTTTTCAAATCCCCCCACTAAAAACTCTAAATACAGTACAAACCCTTCCTACCTTTTCAGGGAACTTGATAAGTTCCTTAATGTCGGGAATTTCATCTCCTTTCGCTGAACCTAGTTAATGTTGTCTTGTGTCTGTCGTGCGGTAAGGCTAGGGGTTCGATGAAGGAAGTACGTTAGTCATGCCTGATAGGGCTCAACTGCCCGGACAATTGACCTACATAAGCTTTAAATAGTACATATCCTCTTTAGTGTAGGCTTCCCCAACAATTCTCACCAAACCCTCGACGGCATCCTGGCTGTCGGGGTTTCGGGTCGCTAGCCCTCCCCCCTTCGGGCAAATCCTAATGCCACCCCTGGAGCGATGGGGAAGTTTTCCTTCATACTATATGACTTGTATATGTGTTATGAAGCAATGGACTTGAAAACGGAAGCTTGATTGTTTGGAGGGCGGCAACTATTTTTGATTGGCGGCCATTTTCACTCGGAGGGCGGGTCGCCCTTCCAAAATCCTGTGGAGAATACTGGGATCTAGTATAAAAAGAAGCAAAATATAGCGCCATTTTCCATGTAAGCCCTTTGAGACAGCAAACAAATTCAAAAGGAGGAGGGGAAAATGACGGTCGTCAAGAATGGGGAAGATGAGTCGACTTTGCCTCCCCACACCAAAGAAATGGCTACGTCCCTGAATTTACAGAAATGTTTAACAGTGTAGCGACGTAAAAAAGGGGATATATAGGGACCCAGTCAAGCGAAAACAAAAGGTGATAGGATGTCTGTTCATACAATAGCGTTGTTACTGCGACAAGGGGTGGGAACAGGGCCGTCTCGACCGGGGTGGGGGTTATCTAACCCCCAAGTTTGTCAGAACGACGAATAGTCGGAAAATTTGAAATTCCAGTTGGAATGTCTTATATCTCAGTCTATCACATTTTCCGACTGGGCGTATTCCAACTTTTTATTTTCCTACCAGATAAAGTGAGAATACTGCCAAACGTTATTTTCCTCACGTGAATTCGAATCAAAACTGTCATTTGCCGTTTTATTTAATGAAAAATTTCGTCGCGCTTCGCGCGCATGCGTCACGGTTTGCACTCCGTCCCATTACCATTATTAAGGTAATTATACATGTGACTATTCTGATCACAACACTTCCGAAACACAGGGATACATCTCCAAACATTTGTAGGGGCCTCGCATCATGATCAATATATTTAATCTAATTTGTAGTATAATGTGGAAGGCTGAAAGTTCGTACTTGCCGTTACATTTTTCAAAAAAAAAAAAAAAAATACCGAGCGCTTCGCACGCAGCCATTATCGGTATACATAGTTGGTGATTGTTAATACACTTACGACGAAAAGCATTCTGAAATGCGCTTGTTAGTCTTTCACCCCTTTTGCTATACCTATCACGGAGTTCTAATATCGCCTTCCAGCGACTCTCTACCTCCAGCCCATTCCCCATTGCTGGAAGCTGTTCGTCTAGATTTTCGTTCAAAATTAGTCAAAATACGATAGATGTAAAGTGCTTGGCGTCATACCATATATTACCATTTGGATGTCAGGTAATAAGCATTATTTTGCCTCATTTTGCCTCATTTTATATAATTGATCCAGAGCTTCCAGGCCTTTACAGGTATCTGCTAGCCTTAGATGCCCTTTTGCCAGGTTTATAATGCACAATGAAGGAAAGAAAACTTTTCGTAAAAGTCTAATAATGTTTCTGTTAACTCCACGCACGTATTTTTCTGTAAATACGTATTTTAAAGTAGCCAGAAGGGGGCCTTCAGGAGGTTTGTTGACAACGTATTCTTCTCTTAGACAACTTTTTCTCTTTTTTCACCTAACCAAAAATTAGAATTCACTAACTTGAAATTATGGACCTTTTCCCGCCATATATGATCAGCTCAAAAATTGTCCCAAACGTAGTACCATTTTGCATTTAAGCAACATAAATTAACAAAAATTTCTCAAAGGGGAGGGTCCCTCCCCCCCCCTTCCTCCTGGACGGCACTTCTATGTAGTGACAAATGAAGAATCTCCGCTGCTGAATCCACTAAATTATGGGCTTTTTGCAGCCGTATATGTTCAGCTCCAAAAATGTCCCAAAGATAGCACCATTTTATATGTAAGCAACCCAAATTAACAAAAATTTCTCACAGGGGTACGGGCCCTCGATCCTATTGGACGGTACCTTTATGTAGTGACAAAGTGACACCCCTAAAACATATGACCTTCGCCACGGTTCTGGGTGGAAATTGACTACTTTCACGACTTTCGATAGCTGTACCGCCCCTCCCTTCTGAAGACCGTGCGTAAAACCTACGTGTTGATGTGTCTGTAAACAGTACCCCACCAACCAACCCCTTAGGTCATAACACTTCAAGAGCGTGGTAGGAGTTTCTCGCAGTGGTATTTGCCAGCCGTGACTGAGTATGCGTCTTTTGCATTAGTGGAGAAGGGGAGGTAGTTGAGCCCGTCCGGAGAAGCCCCTTGGCATTCCTGGGCTTCCTGGCATTTAGGAATGTATTGCACCTATCATGTTGGTGACACACGTCCTTAAAAATGGAATGCACATCAATGGCCCTTATTTCACTGTTTGGATCCATGATCTCTAACAGTGATCCACACTGCGGAGCGCAGTTTCAGCTATTTTGGGACATGATGAAAATAACATCTTGAAGTAATTCCGTGGACTCCGTGTATTTCAACTGGTAGTTCATCTATGATAATCATGTTAACTTTGGAATCCTAATTATTATTACAATAGGCAAATGTCAGTCATCAAACGAGGGGAACAGGGAAGGGCCTATAAGAAGACACCCCTCTGCAAAACCAAAGGGCTTGGTTTGTGCTAAGTCATATATATCCCCACATTTCAATACGGATTGACGCCCCTGGGGGAGGCACGCACCACACGAGGATATGACAAACCTGTGCACCAAGTCGCCGTTAGCATAGACACGCTCCACTTAAATGTGTTACCCTTTTCTTTCTTATCCCATCATCGTGACGTCGAGTTTGTGGTAGAGTGACATGAGCGCCGGTTGGAACTCTGACCAGAACCTACTTCATTCAAGTTAAACTCTGGTTAAAGCAACAATTATCGCACCACTTTGCAGACACCCTTTTGGTAACGGAACTGAGGAAGAGTGGGAAGAGTCATCCCAACCACCGACAGCCCCTATCAGGCGCGGATCCGGGATTTTGAGAAAGTGGGGGGGGGGCGCGCACATAGGGGTGGCGCCAGGATTTGCCCGATAGGGAGCTGGGCCGGCTGATCCAGGATTTTCGAGTTTTTTTTTTTTTTTTTTTGCTTTTTTGCACCTCAGTTCTTGCATACTTGCACTATTACTTGCACTATCCGAATATCGAGAACCAACTTTTTTTTTTTTTGCAAAATCGTTGGTAAAAGATCGTTGGTCATCGAAAAAAGGGGGGAGTGCGCCAGGTGCGCCCCCTGGATCCGCGCCTGCCTATAGCGAAAGGTGGTGGTGAGAAGGGGGCATGAAGTAGCCTAACTATCCCATGCCATTGCAGGACGTATTTTGCATAATATCACTATCTTCAAAAGCCGAGTTACGCACTGAAAGTGTTCTTGTGAATCTGAATCGTGAAATTGCAAGGCGCGCGAAAATTTTGGTAGGCTTACACCAAAAATATATGTTATCATTAAGAACAAAAAGAAAGAAATAGAAACTTTATGGGTTGTAGACTTTACAGGCGCACGAGGCGGGGCAGGGCAGGGGCGTAACCAGACCTGACTGTCGGGGGGGGGGGAAGAACAGTCTACAGGTTTCCGAATTCTGTACTAGTTGAGCTGTTGAGTTGAAGTACACTGTGTCAGTTTTGTGGGTGTGTTAGGGCCTCAAGGGAAGTGTTGTGTTGTGGACCGCTCCCCTCCCCCCACCACCACCTGAATATAATTTTGATTACTTTTCACATCCTAAATGCATGAAAAATTTATGCAATATGGTCAACACTTACATGACTTGGTATCTTCAGGCAAAATGAAAAATTTACACGAACTCGAGT
>WURT03571105.1:0-20835 GCA_009936505.3 Holothuria glaberrima
GGTGATGGTGATGGTGATGGTGATGGTGATGATGATGATGATGATGATGATGATGATGATGATGATGATGATGATAAAGGTTAGGATCAATTAAAAAGTTAGGATATTAGGTCTAGTGAACGTATGGTCAAATAAGTCTTGTCTACTCATATGAAAGAATGCAAGTTCAGAAGAATGTCTGTTCAAAGATTTAAAGTTACTCTGATCATTTAGTAGTACAATGAGTCTCAAAATATTTCCAAGAATGTTTACTAGGGAATTCAGAAGAGTCTAAAGAAAAATCCATACAAACTGAAATTGATCTTAAAGTTCTCCGTATAATTAGTTTCAGTGAAGCAAAGACGACACTCTTAAGGCTCTATTCTATTCATTCATACCAAAGACTTTAAAATGGAACTACTGCCATTGTGCTTGGTGCTCAGGGTAAGCAATGGAGTAGGGAAACAAGCCAGTGAGCCACAACTGGAAAGGAGGCCGTGGCCGGCCCGACTTAAACCAAGTCGTTACAAACCGAGCCGTAAAATCTCATCTAACTAACTAACGAAATATTAAGAAAAGTTATGAAACAAAAGCAATTCACACATTAAAAATTTTTTCCAACACTCTGTCTTAACCTTTATTTTCTGTGAAATTTGAATCGAAAATGCCATTGAAACTTATGAACGTTCCTTTGGGAGGTTTATTACTCATATTATATGCTGATAAGCCCATTTCCACGAAGTATTTACACTTGTATCTACCATGAAACTGGATTTAACATGAAGTTTCAGTTTCACCAAGAGTTATGATTACGTGGTACAAGATACAATTGCACTGTATCTGTAGCACGAAGAATGAACGCATGGAAAAACCTTAAACAATATAAGGCAACGTTAGGGAAGGATATCCACTATAATAATTTTGTGTAGGGTTCGGAAGGAACTGTATGTCTCTGGAGTTCAGGTAGGGACTTAAACGGCGAGAGAAGTGATCGGCCAATATTACTCCGTACAATTTCACATGGATGACAACTTACTGAAATTTCTACAAAAATACCCGAAGTAGATTCCATTTAAATGACCTGATACATTTATATACTTAATCGGACAAGATCCACAGGTGATCGACACTTAGAGCCATTTGTGTGCAAATATCCATTCAAGAGTGTAAAAGTAACGGTGATGTGTATTGTCTGTAAAACGTCGTATTATTTTTTAAATCTTGAAATCATCGCGTAAGGGGGCATGTTATTTGGATTCACTTCAAACCCACTAGTCCCATCTACAGATGGAAATCATTCACACGATTGGATGAATTCCTCTCTTCAAAATTGGAATAATATATTATGTGACTGTAAAATAGTCTTAGCTATAAAAGTAGTTGAATGGTTGGAAAACGACACAATTTATTTGACGGTTTTAAACGGTGGATATTTGTGCTCGGAATTCACATGACTGTTCATAAAACACTTTGTTAGGCGGTGACAGATTATACTTCGTGCAACTGCTTGAGTTTACAATGTTGAAGCGTTCTACAACAGAACGGTCTACTGAATTCAGTTGTATAATAGGTTATTCAATATTGTTTCAAATTGGATTAAGGCTGTGCATTGACTTTTGTCTATCGTGGGACAAAGATATTTTCTTACATCAGTACTTTTCGAACTCAAATCGAAGTACAAAAAGGATTGTAATGTGATGTGAGTTGATCACATCGAATTTATCATGAGAAAAGGGTTGAGAAAGAAACGAAAATGATATTTTTGCATCTCTGTCTACAAAATTTATCGAGACACGAGTCTTCAAACACTTGGATGATCTTCCCTGATGTAAACTGACATAAATATCCAGTTTAAAATATAACTAAACAAGAAGAAAGGAAAGTAAAGAAGTAGCCCAAAGCAGGAGAGCTACAAAGCACGTGTGAAGGACCCGATTGTATGTAACACGAACGAAGAAAAGTTATATTATTCCACTGACGTGTGTAGAATGCTTTTTTATTCATCAGGTAGTGTGGAAAATTTCGTCTTCAATTGGACTTGATTCTGGGGTCTCCTGGGTGCATTGCGGCTTTGCCATGAATGGCTGTACATATGAGAGCGTAATGCCCCGTGAAATCCCAAAATGCATGCCACCAATTACACAACTTGTTAACCGATTTTAAAACATTGTGACTGAACTACTTCGATGGTGTCTCGAATCGAGCGAATACATCTATCAGGTAAGTGTTTATTATTGGTACATGTAAGGGAAGAATTTAAGTAAGAGTTAAAATGAGAAATTAGAAACCATTTTCCATGATATCCATTAGCAGTGGTTTCGCGAGACTATATGCCCTCAGACTGGGCTGTCACAGATTTTGTCACCTTTGTGAAGGGGAAAACCTTTGTTTCATTTTTAAATACCAGAGTTTTCCATCCTTTTTGCAAGTGTTACCCACCTGTTCTCTCCCTCGTGGTCCCCAAACCCACAAGAGTGAAGTTTTAAGTAAACCTTCGTGGAAGAGGTCTAGGGGAAGGAGTCCCCTTCTGAGATTTTTCGTATAATTAAGTAATGGTTCTTCGACGCACTGTCGTCCTGGGTTTGCAACATTTGATTCAACATTTTGTTGAAGAACATGTTAACATCATTTTTTTCTGAAATCAACTCATGAACCGGGGGTAAATTACATTCTTGTTGGGAAATGTTCGACTGGACCAAAAGTATCACCCTCCAAAACGTAGCATTCACAAGTATCCCTAAATCCAAAAATAAGTGTAGTGCTTTGCACTTTGATATTTTTAAATTAAGGTGTGAAATTCATTGTAATATCTGTAATAGTTTCATATTTTAATTGTTACTACCACTTTTGAATCTTACATAAGTATTACTTAATTAGGTGTACATGAATTCTTGTCATTAGTTGGAATTTAAGCCAGAAAGAAATAACTTTTTGCTTTTCAAAAGACTAATACCACACTCCACATAATACAAGCCCTGCTTATTTAATTAGGCACCTGATCTGCGATGTCACAATTGTGTCTATTTTATTGTTCCATCTCATTTTTATTTCAACTGAAATGGTTTCAAGGTTTTCTCGGAGTTAAAGAGGGATGTGCATCACCCCAAGTATGACTTTTACTTAGGGGTAAGCAAAAGTCTCACTTTGGTGACAACTCTTTGATTGACATCAGCTTACAAAATTCAAAAGATGCAGAGCAGCTCATATTACATAGCATGCACAGAGAGTGTTTTGATTCCCAATAGGGCCTTGTATACTTACCAGGATATGGCCTTAAGTAATAAACTATGTTTGTATCTGCTCAAGGAGCAGCTAAAGACGGTTATGGACGGAGCTAGAACTAACTTAGTTGGGAGAATCGAATCTGTCTGGGATGATACAATTTACCCTATAAATGCTTTGATTTTACTACAATTTTGACAGTTTGTTCAATCTTTAGGCTTTTTCAAACAGTTTCAATGTATATTACGCCTAATTTTTAGTTTTGTGAGGTAAGTTATCTTATTTATTTGGTTTCTGTAAACTTTTGATTTATTATTGTAAAATTTGCACCTAATTTGAGTCATTTTGGCAGATGATCAGCTCTTAGAGTGGAATATTATGGAAGTGTTATTTTTATCCAAATGAATTGGCACAATCGTATCTATGCTTTGATGTCTCATTTAAATTATTGATATCATCCGTATTTTCTATTGCGTCTATACAGTCATTTTCTTGACATAAATCAGCGCAATACGTTACGATTACAATTAAATTGCAGTAAAAAAGGAGTGGAACCATATGCAATGGCATTGGAATAATTTTGGAAAAATTGCTTCGAGGGACTTTACTAATCAATCTTTATGTGTTAAAAATATCCCCAATCCCTGAAAAGCAACACAATTTGACTAATGTCACTTTCTGACCCCAACATACTTCAATTGAAAAGAGAATATTTTTCTCTTTTTGTATACACAGCAATATTTTTCGACCGGATAATCACAAAATTGATAAAATTACGAAATAAATAAACACGTCAGTGATATATTCATTTCTTCAATTTTTAAAGCCACAAAAGAGAAGAAAGACAAATTAAAATTAAAAGTTGGTTTCATCTATTGCATCATATTTATTAGAGCTAGAAATCGAAGTTTTGCCATGGTTTTAAGACATTAAAGGCTGTCATTTAGCTTTTGCGTGAATTGTCTTTGTTCCAATTGTACCCAAACCTTGTTAACTTGATTTATAGTTTCTTCGTTGCTTTGATAGTTTTCATTTGTCAGAATATCTTGCTAGATTTTCCAATGCTTTCAGCCTCTCATGCAAATATACTGTCCTCTGCATTTTTCTCATTATTGATGAATAAAAGTATGTTAGCGACGATAAGCGAGCTAGATATTAAAGACTTAAGATTCATTTTACTGCACCGCCATGCCGATTCCGCATTTTGTCGCATACCTTTATGCGCATTAAATGGCTGTTTTCTTTTCTTTTATACTAAAAAGTTTCCTTATGCAATCTTCTCAATTCAAGATGAATAGATCAACTTTTACCTTTTCTTTAAAGGCTCAATAATCTCAGCAGAGACAGTAAACATCCCCCTATTAGTATAAAATTAACTTCTAGCCTCCCCCCTTCCAAATTTCACAAAACACTTGTCTAGTGCACCTCTCAAACAAATCCTCAGTAGTCTGCACTGAGTTGAATTATCAAGACCGTACTCACACAACTAAGTGAGCTCAATTGAGAACAAAACTGACTGCACAAATCATCAATTGCCAACCAGAATGAAGTTTTTGTTTGAACAAATGTCAAAAAAGTACAAGCAACAATTGTTTTTAGACATAAAGGGACATTTGTAAATTTATTTAAGGCGATACGACAGCCTTTTTAAAGCCAGCCTGCCATGTATGTCCAAAATGACGATTATAATTTTAAGATTGTGTGTATTTAATACAAATAACTGTACACTGTCTCTGTGGTTGTTACAGCACAAATGTACTCATTCCCGGCATGCATTGTAAAAAGACGTCGAACTCGCTATAGGCTTGTTGTGTTCAAGATTTTTCGAAGATGTGTAATACTTTAATGTAGGTCACAGGATTCTACCAAATTCATGGTGTTATCTTTTCCGCATTCTAAAAATTTACAATTCTTATTCCTCGAAACAGCTACTCAAAGACGACGATAAATTTAATCCCTATTTTTTAATTCTAGTATTGGTGTCACATTGCTCTGTCGTCAATAATTTTCATTTGTTACTAAATGTCCCGCATTAAGGCTCCAAACTGTTTAAAACCTGAACACCGCTCGGTATAATTTAGGAACAGTTCTTCATTGCTTTCCGCCGTACTAGCAGTCTTGCTAGCACTTACTGGTTGGACAAGGATGCATGTGCTTTGTTTAGAGTTTCGTGTGTCTAAGCGGCTGGATTGCAAAATATTTGTAACTTTATGAGAATCTATTTGGCATGAAATTTATATGAACTGCTATTGATGAACATCTTATCTAACAAAAACAATAAATGAAATACAAAACACAAATAACGGGTATTCTTAATTGTTTTTAGAATTCTCTTTAAATTTCCTTTCTTTCCTTTGTTCATTTTTATTTATTTTTTATGGTTTTTGGTTTTGTGTTTCCTTCATTTAAATTCACTTATTCCCATAATTTTTACTTAAATGTTGTTTTGGACATCCTCTCTACAACTAACATTAGTGTGCATGTTTAATATTCAACAAACGCTTTAACTTTCTCTATGGTTTGCGAAGCTTAAACTTCACCGTGATCCTTTACTTAATCACGAACAGGTTAATGTGATGATGTTTGCTTGTAAAACTGTTCTTATAACTAGTTCCGTCTAAGTAGGCTACTTCTTAACAGAGCATCCCACATTAATGTTCAATGAGGAGAGGGCCGCCACCTTCTTCGTACACGTTTAGGATTACCAATATGGACGTATCTTATGTCTTCTATGCAAAGTTTTTACTTGTTCAAATGGTTCGATATCGACAGGTTTTGAGAGAAACTTTGGATATTTCATATAAAATGCAAGGCTCTGTTATGAATGAACAAACAATGTGAAAAAGTTTGATGTTTCTGTCTGTTCATTTTTGTATTTTGTCTGAATGGTCACAGTGGCCTTCCTTACGACCATTTTGGTGAGCCTAAATTTGTTAGAATAGTGAGCGAAACTTTTGGTCACGTGATCCTTTGACTATACGCATGGGATGTCTGTTACCCCACCGTTATTGAACAATTTCCCCTTCCTGCACACACTTGCTTTCCTGATTGTACATCATGGGTGTACCATTTTCTGAGTCAAAAGTTTCTTCTCAATAAATTTTTCGTTTTCCTGTGAAAGGTGTTGGATTCTGTTCCACGAAACTTATAACACGTTAAACGATACAATATGAATAAAGATGTTTAAAATGAGAGTAAAGATAGTACTACAAGAAAACTTAATTTGACTTAGAAAGTACAATTATAATGATCGTATCTCTCCCGTGTTCCTTCTTTTTAGGAAAAACATATCAGATATATTTTGTCCACTTTAATATCCGACAAGACATATGCTGTATTCACATAATTTCATACAAGAAATTGAACTACATGAAAGATTTCTTAATCTTCAAAGCTATCATATCCACCACTTATAATCATCTTTTGTCACTATGAAAGTCTCTAGGAACAATAAATTTATCCTATAATTTGCTTGATCATTTAGTTTTATGTCGCAGCGTCTATATACTTGCAATTTAAACTCCTGTGTCATCGTTTTTAAAACCAGCATAAACTTTTTACAGCCCTTCATTACTTGGTATGAGAGCAGGAGTGACAACTCCCTGGTATGAGCATATGGCAAAGTTTACCAGATGTTTTCAATTCTATGAAGATATTGCTAAGATTTTGTACTACAAAAATATAAAGGGCACATAGTTTGATGACATGAAAGCTTTTAAACAGGTTATTTACATAAACATGCAATAACCTTACGACCTCGAAAGAGTATGATTAAAAGGCAAAGCATTTCCACCTTCTTTAAGTGAAATAACACTCTGAAGAAAATATCAAGTAACGTGACTTGCAGTAAGAAGAAAAATCACTGAATAACGTCAATGTTATCATCTCCATAAAAAAATTCTCGTTATCAAATTGTACGTAATATTACTCCACTACTTGGTTAGGAACTGAGCTGTAAAACCTCATCTAACTAACTAACTACATGGTTTCAACTTATGGCGTCATTATTGGTCAGAATTACGTTTTCGGAAAATCCCTTACTACGTAGTTCTTGAATATTGAGCGGTTTGGAACACGTGGTACATTCTCCTCCGTAAAGATAACACTGCACTACGTTTCAGCAAGTAAACATTACGTTTATCTTTAAGCAATTCTGAAACAGGCCATTAGTGACATATAATTGCCTTCTTTAAGGATAGTTTATCTGTGATATTTTGGTCTCAGTACAATTTTCTTTGAGACATAGTCTGGACACCTTTTTCTTGTTTTGGCGAATGATCAAGATCTAAAGGAGAGCCGTCAAAATGATCTAGGGCAGACAAATAGTAATTTTCATTGCTTACATTTTTCAAGCTGTAGTTAACAATTAACCTCATATATGCATAGTGTGTTTCTAACACCCTACTTTACACACATGTGTTTACAAGCATGAAACTATCCACAAACGTACATGTTATTACTTTGCTGTAGGTTACCGGAAATAATGTACTGGAATGCCTATACCAAAGTGTGTAAGAGTTTACCTCTATAGAAAGTTCGATACCGAAGAGTCTCGTATCTGTACTTTATTATAATCAAAGTTTCCTACCTTTGTATTGTTCGTATCTAGAGATAACCAATCACCTTGGGCAAAGCATAGACATTTGTCCTTTTTACCTCACCTGCAATATCTATTAGCAAAGCTCTTTTATTCCCTCCTACTATCCACTTAACGACTTTCTGCTTGTTTTCATGAGTAAGGTAAAACTAGCAGTGGGGTAGGGAGGGGGCTGAAGGCTCCATTGCTTTCAAAAGCCCCATGCCCCATTGGCTTCATTCGAAAATTCAAGATTGACAAATGTACCTGTCCTGCATTTACTCCCCCCCCCCTACTGGCATGAAATGGTGAAACCCCTTCTTCTTTCATAGAAAAAATTCTGGAATACATCTCTGAAAAACAGGCTCAAAATAACACAACCCTGGTAAAACTTGCTTTTGCTACAGCGTTTTAATTTGTATGTCATGACAGTTGAGCCATTGATATACTCCGTCTTAATTCTACACCCATGCCTTACAACTATTATACGTTAATTGACATATGCGTATACCAATATTGCCTCACCCTTTATATCTAGACAAGTATAAAAATTTTCTCGGTACTAGTTTCTTCCTCATCTCCCTTCTTTTTTAGCACTCAACCTCAAGCACCTTTTTGATTCGATGTTGCTTTGTAAGTGAGTAAATAATGTAAAATGCATAAGGATTTTTTTAGTAATCATGATAGTAACTGAGAAACTTTTGAGAGAAAGGAATTGGATAAGTGGTGTGAGAATCGAGTGCTAAAATTAAAGTATTCTTGTAAGTTCATCTAAATGTAAAGTCTTAAACTATCTTCCACGTGTCACTTAAATGCTAACTTTGCATTGTTTTTTTTTTTTTTTTTTTTTTTTGCTTTTTAAGTCACTTATTGCTTCTCCACGTTATAATCAAGACAAACATTTCTTGGTAACTAGGCATGTAGTTATCAGTAGTAATCAAGAGAGCTTTTACATGGAAATCAGGTGTTGTCCTTTGCTATACGTTTTAAAGTGTGTGGTTGTAATTTTAGACTAAAATTAAGATGTGGTGGATCATATGCTTTGGGTATTTTATTACTAGAGACCACAAGCTCTTGATCAGAGGGCTCTTATAGTAACTACAGTGTTGGCTGGCATATACCTCAGCATGTGGTTACAATTTTACAACATTACAATTTTGTAGGAGTTTGTTTCCTCAAGAGAGACTTTTCATCTGTATCCATCTCATTATTCATCTTGAAGCACTAGAACCATGAATTACTTATATTTATATATATCGTGAGGGGTGAATGTAACAGATTTTCTCCGCCGTTTATCTCTTTCCTTTGACATACATCTTCATATAGATATCAATGATGCAGGATTGAGATTTACGTCAAGCACAGATACTGATTTGACGATTTTTTAATAAAGATAGCTATGTGAGAAAAATAAGGTCATCTAGTAAATGATCTGAGTTACAATTTGAGAGGAAAAAAGTCTTCAATAAAGAAAAATTTAAAGATCACAACATAAGTAAAAAGTTAACTTTGGTAAATTTTTCAGTGAGGTAAAAACTGCTTGGTTTGTCTAACTAAATGTAAGTGACATTGTTAACTTTTACAAGGTAAGACATAGTTTGAATCTTGAAGTTTTCATTACTTATTGCTTTTAAAACTAAAAATTCATTCACTGGATTGAAGAATTCCCACTTGTCTCTGAAACGGATGTAGTAGAAAGTATAGGAAACCATTACCTTATTAGAATACAATACCTAAATCGTAGTATAAATCAAGAATGGAAGTACTACCTCAAGTCAGGGAGCTGTAAGAGAGCTTACAGCTCCCTGCTCAAGTAGTACTTCCACGAAATCACTGAAGTCCAGAAGTCACAGACCAAGTGATTGAAATAGTAGGCTTAAAGCTTTCACTACCAGGCTTTAACCTTTCACAGCAGCCCAAGTAGGTCAGTTACCCCTCAAATTTACTTTTTCTATCTATTTGAACATCGCATCATTACCGGGTGTTTCATATCAATTACGACGTCAAGTTTGTTTGAAGTGATATGTATAGACGGAGAGTGAAACAATGATTTGTCAAATTCAGTGACGTTCCCAATTTAATCACCTGGAGTTATAATGCGTTGCCTGACTTGTAAACACAACTTATTTGTACACTGCATTTTGGCATTAACTTACCAAGTTGCCCGGCGGCGTACAGATGATAAAAGTATGAATAATATCTTCAACGAGAGTAGTATACATTTCATTCTGCAAATAATTTATTTTACATTCATGATCTACCAATTAACCATACAAAGGTCTAAAACAGGAAGGAGTGGTTTGTAACTAAAGTCGCTGTAGCATTGCTTTGAATTAACTTACTAGCTAAAATATGCTCTTGAAGTTAATTCTTTCTTCAAGGAAAAACCCGTTTCCTGCTATTAAAATGAATAGATTTAATATCGTTGCTACAATACTCATAATACCTACAGTGGGTCATTAAATAACTGTGAAGATAGACTGCAGATGAAGATCACCTTGTGTTGTACTTAACCTTTGTATAATATACAAATAATGAATGTTTATGAGTGTGATATTATGAATTATTTCATGAGTTGAAAGATGGAATAGAACGTTCAATCTTTCAACGAATGAAATTATTCATACTATCCCACGAATGGAAAACATTCATTTTTTGTTTTTCATAACATCTGACTTCCTAAATAGATTTTGGTCAAAATTTTTAAGAGCAAAAATGTGAAGATAGATTTTTAGAGATTGTGCCTGTAGCCTATATACCCATAGGGCATGCAAACCAGTTGCAATGAATTCTGACAGTAACCTTGCAATTCAACCTGTTACGTTATAGTTTACACAAAGCATACATGAATAACTGTATAGCCTAATCATGTTACTGTCAACACTTAAACTTTGTGCAGCGCACTATGGTTTAATCAGATACAGCTGGCCGCATATAAACACTGACCGTCCTAGATGTTACACATGCAAGCCTTACTTTCTGGTGACACCGCTTGGGCGGAAGAGTTGGGTGAGCCAAAGCATAGATTGCTCGTAAAATTAAGCAGCACCCTAACACTAGATTGGGCCCAAGTCGATATAAGGGGTTTGCAGGTATGCCTTATAAACGAAAGTTTAGAAAAAGTTGAATTAACTGGAAACATTTCGAAAGACTGACATTTCATTACTTTTCTGTGCATCGTCACAAAACATTTAATTGTACACTAGTTGCTGTGAGAGGTAACGTGGATTAAAACAGGGTGTAGCTAACCAAAGTTGAGGCAAAAGACACCCATGGTATGGCAATCATTGAAATTTTGCCTCTGTTCAAACATCTTATACCTGTTTTTGAGATAAATTTTACATGATATCAATTGAACTAGACTGCTAGAGCAGGGACGCTGGTGAAGCTCAGCTACTAGAAGCTGGTACTTCCTTGCATAGGCCTACCAGTTTTACGGTGGAGTAGTAGTTCCATGGTTTTAAATAAAAATCTCACTGATCTCTTGTTTTTCACAAATTGATAATTCATAAATTTTGTCCGTGATACAAGGTAGACGCTGCTTAAGGTTAGTCACCGTGACTAGCTGTGTGTCCTTTGCCATGCAGTATGGTGGGGAAACATGCACGGCAGACTGGGTAACTTCACAGTCTATTACTTTAAACCTTTAGCTTTCTCTTACCATTCACTCAGGTTTGGAGGCAAGTTACTTTGAAAATCAGATAAATTACTCGGAAACTTTATCTTTTACCATCCAAGCGCTGTGTCCATTACCCGTTATTCATAATTCCAGGACAGGGGTCTCTTGAGAACCGTTAAAGATACTAAAAAATGATTCCAACGGATTTGTCATCGGAGAACTAAAATCTATCATGTTGAGTAAAGCAATAGCAAAGAATTCTCTGTAAGGAGCAATTCATACACAAATTGACGAAGACTTCTTCAAAAATGAAAAACAAAAAGAGCTGAATCATACGAGTTAGAAAAATTGAATTCATGTTTTAAAATGAAAAATCTTGAGAGGGTGGCTCAAAATCATGTGTAGAAACTACAGTTCTGGGCCTTTAAAAGGCAAAGAACTCACTTTTCCTCCAAGCTGAGAAAAATAGTTCAGCACTATCTGTAGTACCAATCAACAAAATTTTACCAAATTTGAATAAAAATTGAAGAAAGAGCCAACATTTTTATGGTTTCGGAAAAGGATCTCTGCTGACTTCAAAGGTGTTTAAACTGTACTAAATATTATTGCATCGTTAAGAACTTACTCCCACAACGTATTGAAAAAGTTTTATGAAAGGAAAAGAGCAGAATTCACTTCGTGTTAACCAAAGAAGCACAGTATCCAAAAGTGACGGACATTTGGCAGAGGAGTACGAGGGCAATGTTTCAGTTGAATAGCTGAGTCAACTTGGACTCACTCAGTGCGGCACGTGTCTTACCTGCCAATCTTCTTAGTTTAGGTCCTACAATCCTCGACAAAAGTACATGGGACAAACCCCACTCCCGGAATCAATGTTGAAGTTTCAGAACACAATTGGCTACCGCAACATTGAACAAAGAAGTACTACCTTGGTACTGTTGCTTGTTATGTCCCATCATTTTCGTCGAGGATTGTAGCTTTATTACAATAGCATTCCCCTCTCCTAACTTGATACGTATAAACTTCGCTTTCACAAACAATAAAGTAAAAGTGAAACTATTTTAAATATGTAAGAACTGTTTGGAATAAAGGAAACAAGTATACCTACAAGTGAAGTGCATGCATTGAATGAGCGACTATGCTGTATATAGTCGGTATTTAATGATTAGCCTATCCGTTGTGAGAAGAGGAATGCTGAAATGTTTATACGTGATTCCGATATCGGTCATTAACCGCAAGATTACGTGCATATTTATTTTCATCCATTCATATTGTGTGCAAAGGTTGGATGATATCACATATCATGTTGTTCTAGACTTAGATGCAGTTGAACTACTATGACAACGCGCTGTAAAGGTCACATGACTAAACTCCGGTAGTGGGAATTGCCGATTCTATAAATGTCACGCCGGATATTCTTATTCCTTTTTGAAAGGTTGATATATTTTCCTTTTTCCAGGAAAAACGACAGATTTGTACTTTGTACGACAGTACCCGTTTTACAATAATGCAGGCTTAAATGATGTCCTTTGGTCACGGCTCCTTTGCTTGGGTCCAATAAGAATGCAAAGTTCCGTGGTGAATTCAGAATTTTTGGAAAGGGGACTGGGTGGGGCTTAAGAGAGAAATAAAGCAAAATATACGAATTATTTTATATCATAACATTAATAAACATAGGGGTGTCTGTAAAAATCTTTCTGAAAAAAGATAGGTACCCCCCCCCCTAACACCGTGACATGAGTGCCCGTTTGGAGTTCAAAACTACCCTAAATGACTGGTCTGTCGAGCAGGCGGCTAAAAAGGCTGTTGAATCGCCCCAAATATATCAGCAAACACTAAGGTACCTATATATTTACAGTATACTGTATATGGTGACTGTACGTTGATTGATAATTCAAACAATAACTTCAAATGTTTAAGCCTCCCTGATTACTCTATCACGACTTGTCGACAGATAAGAAAATTTGATAGCCTATTACATTGGCCAAACTGGGGTATCATTAAAATTACACACAACAGTGTACTCGGTAGATGTTAGAAAAGGTTTTACGGCGCAGTTTCTAGCCAATTGGTTTAAGTCGGGCCGGCCACGGCCCTTTTCCCAGTTGTGGCTCCTGGTTTGTTTTCCCTACTCCATTTCTTATGCTGAGCACAATGGCAGTAGGTTCCATTTTTAAAGTCTTTGGTATGACCCGGTCAGGATTTAAGCCCCGACCTTCCGGTTGCAAGTCGGGTGCTCTAACCACTTGACCATTTGACCATGCAGTCGGTAGAATGTAGTTTGGCATTTTAATAAGGCTACTGCAACTTTGTCTTGGTGGTTCAGTCGACACTCGTTTTTTTTTTTTTTGGCCACAGACTAGAAGTAAACTTGGATGAGATCTCCATATGAGATAATTCCCTTTGAAAAATTTCTTTGAAAAACCTTTTATCTACTGTATTTCAAGGATACTTTGAAAAAAATTACCTCTATTTCAACCGGCTGGAGGGGGGGGGGATGTAATTTGAAAGTGGATCAGATGAGGTAAGTATTTAATACTGGCCTCCTTCCCACCTTTGAAATGTCTAAAATTCCTCTGCAAAGGAGTAGCACTAAACATAAGAGACAGTTGACCCTTTATTGATAGTCTCGATGAATCCGGGGCACATTTAGGTTACGACCCTGTGACATGTAGAATGAGTATACGACCACTCAAAGCTACCATACAGCGATGAGCCTGCCGATTTTTTTTTTTTTTAAAGAACTGACTCATTTTGACGTCACATCACGTGGAAGCATTTCCTAAAGTTACTGATCTCTATTTCGTAAACTAGATCTCGTTATCGTCAGATCGACGTTCATTATGGTTAAAGTCAATAGGCAGTCGCCTCAAAATTTGCTTTGAAAAATCAAACATTTGAAGACGTTTTGAGCATAACTATTACAAAAAATTGGTAAAGCAAGGAAAAATTCTCCTTGAATTTCACGATTCCCTAACAAAAATATTGTCACATGATTAAAATAGGCCATTCATGAACTAGAGTGACGGGGTATACTAATTCTGATTGGGGTGACTGCATTTTCCCTTTAAGTCACGTACTCTCCCACATAAAATTATTTCGAAACAGCTGGTAAGTCACTCCTGCAGTCCTTTTACATTGAAGTGGAAATGAAAAAATTGCAATTATCTTGTGGTCATCATCACTAAATTTACTTGAGAAGGCAGGCAGTAATTTTAAAATTTCATGTAAGCGAGCAACCCTTCACAAAACCGAATGATTGAATTACTGAGCTTTATGTGTACGGAAATCTTTAAATATCATTTCAAAACTGGAAGCTGATTATGTCACTCGAAAAGGTGGTAACTTTTCTCACTAATCTAAACCTTACTTAAACAGAATTTAAATGTTGGCGAGTTTTTCCACTTCTGATATGTGAGTAGGCTACAAAAAATCTTACAGCCCAATTCATAATTGCAGTTAAGGTGGTAAAACAGTTATTGTACCTGCCTAAATACTATTGAAGCTTTTTTCAAGCTTTGTTCCATATATGTACTACAAAACAACAGCAATATAATTTGAATCCTTACGTGGCATTTTACATCAACAAAAGGTCTAAAGGCAGTTTAACAAAGTTTACAGCCATATTTTTATTCCTAGACGTTCTTTTAAAAAACCCTATAGATTACTAGGTATGCACTTTGAAAAACCTTGACAAAAAGATATTAGAACTATTGTTATGTTAATTACATTGATCGTAAACTTGAGCAACAAGCAAGAAGGCAACTGTTTTCAAAGTTATAACAGGTAGATACTATAGGTCTGCAACACCTCCCTAGCAACAGTTGTTGTTATATAACCTGACTGAGGTTTAATCCCACCCGTCAATTTGGGAAAGCAAAGAGCAATCCAAACACCTATATGTATGTGTATTGAAGAAAGACATGATGTATTTTCCATGAAAGTCATTTCTCTGAATCTATAAGTGAAAAAAGTATCCCATGGATGTTGCCAACATATTTCTTGACTGAAAGGCAATGAACCTTTCCATCAAACACAATTCTTTAAAGCGTTTTTTATAGTTTGTACAACTTCCAATCTTAAAAGAACACAAAATAGGCCAATCTATACTTTGGCTTCTTGTGTACACATATATTCTTCCATATCACGAGGCTGGTAAAAAGCCTCGTACTGTGATTAAGAAAAAGAGTGTATTAAAATTGCAGTTTGATATTTGGACACATTCAAATGTGTGAATCGCATGATTCAGATACGACAGCTAGTTACTTTTATGAGTTGCGTCTGTCAAAGTTATCAGTAAAATATGAACTATGAATAATTATGAGGCTATTAAAGATAAAAACTTAAAATATACATCCAGCAATTAGGAATTTAATGACCTTTAAAAGTTGTGAATAAAAGTTTACTCCTATTAACATTGAAAGCTCTCAGTAGGACCTTGAACATGAACGACTTCCTATTCGGTTATCACTTTTCTGCTACAGGTGGGCGTATAAGAATTATACTCTTCATCGATTAACTACTATGACCTATTTAATTTTTTTCCAATGGTAGACTTCCTGTGAGAATTCGGTGTTTGAATCAGTTTAATTTTATTCATGTTTTCTAGCTCTGACCTCTGACCTCCCTACTCGTTGCTTCCATTGGCAAGAGTGGCAGCACCTTCTCCAAAGTGGTTGTTGTGACCTTGACCGAACTAGTTCTTATAAGATTATTAATAAGAATCGCGAAGATCTAGTAGCGAGGGATCAGGGGCTCACTTAAGGACCGTGGAAACATTTGGATTTGTTGTGAAGACTCAGGCAGTTTTTACACTTGTAATCCTTTCATTACTGTTTCAATCATTTCGAGCTAGATTTCATTAAATTAGATATATTGTAAGCTACGGAAACAAATATATCCGTACTATTTTATAGGATTCCGGAAAAAGTAGGGAGAGAGGGGAAATCCCCCTTCAAAAGTAGGGGATATGTCCCAACGTCCTCACCTGTTGACCCCATGGCCCCTGCTATTAATCACGGCATGTCGTTGGTGTTACTGCTCGTGCTGCGGTGTCAAAGAAGTAACTTCCCATCTTATATATCCTTAACTGTCCAAGAAGTGACTCAGTCTTAAATGACAGGCTCTGATCGATCGTTTCAGAATACACTTTAAACTTTGTGATTGGCGGACGTACCTTGAGTGACATAACAATTGGGCAAATGTAGGCTACAACTTCAAATCACAACCCACTCTGATTGGCCGCTGTACTGGTGCACAGACAGGGCCCTTACGAGCTGAAGCCCTCAAAGTTTTTTTTCAGAGGATAATGTTGACCGTTTGATCCCCAATGTAAGGCAAGTATTGTCCTAATGACAAGAATTTCGTTCCCTTGATATGCAAGACCCTGTGAAAAATCTATAAGTCACATAGCAATGCAGTGTGAAGCAGATAACTTGGGAAAGGTACGAAAACTGTTGCAGTATCTGCAAAAGCAAAGAAAAGATCTTTGCATGATGTAAAAACGATTATTATTTTGATAAAAAAGAGTGGCTAAAAGTAAACCTTGATTGGTGAATTTGAACCACATAAGCTAAGGATATCGGTAGTGTCAACAATCTCCGCTCGCTCCGACTTAAAAATACAAAGAAAAAACCGACAGATTCAATACGGAGAGCAGAAAAGACAACTATCGTCTTGTGGAGAAATTGAAGTTTATTTGACGTCTCCTTCTGTATAAAGTGTATATGTTTTCTTCTGTGATCTGTACACTCGTCACCGCATAATAATAAAGTCATGGGTCTTACCCCCGCCCTAAAAAAAGAAGCAGTACTAAACTTGTGACGTAACAAAAGTATTTAAACAAACGATACTTGAACGGGATACTAGGGGACATTGCATCCACTACCGCCCCGCCCTGATGATGTAAAACTCCGACTTAACAACAAAATAATATAATAGGATCATGGATAGGCGTAGGAGCCGTTAGCCGGGGGATAATGTATCAGACCACCGTCTTGGGGAGGTGTTTAAGAAAAGAGGGTTAAAAGGAGGGACTGTTCTCCCTCCATATGGAAAGTATTTTTGATTTGAACATAATAAGAGCGATTTGGAACAGCACTTCGTTTAGTTTTTGAAATACAGCTTTGGAGAAAGTGATATTTTAGTGAAAGAATTTAATATATTTCACAGAAACAAATGCCGGGTTTTCGTCCCTGAAAAACTTGGG
This sequence comes from Holothuria glaberrima, assembly GCA_009936505.3. NCBI lineage: Eukaryota > Metazoa > Echinodermata > Holothuroidea > Aspidochirotida > Holothuriidae > Holothuria > Holothuria glaberrima. The sequence goes on from WURT03571105.1 coordinate 17,605, forward strand.
CAAATGCATACAATATCTCATTTTTACACCTCCCCCACCCCACACTCCATAGACCTATGAAATAATGAAAACACGAGAATGTGAAGGGGAAGATTGATATCACTTAAGGTAGTCTGTTGCCTTTGATCATATTTATAAACAAGTAGATTAAAGGTTACGCTGTATTCCTTATAGCTCATGTAATCTTTGACTCGCGTGTAAGATTTTACTTCTAAAAAAATCAGTTACCAGCAGTGAACCAGAAAAGGCAGAAACGGAAATCCCTTTGTTTGGCAAAAAGTAACATTGATCGTGAATTTCCCCTTTCGGGAGTAAATAGTGCACCCTCTTTTCACAGTTCATTGTTACGTCACTACACATAACTTTTTTATTTCTTCTTCAAACGAAATGCAAGGTGGTCGAACCGTCCCCGAATCTCTGGGTGACCTGCATTATGAGTGCGGTCCAAGGCCTTAGGTGAGCCCCATGAAGCTAAGCAAATCTGAACGCTTGAATGTGTTACGGTCATTTTGTTTGATCATAGAAATATCATGAACTATATAACTGCGCGAAGATTTCATAAGGGCTAAAGTGAATTTCCCCAATAATGACTCACTGACTCACATCAACGTGTTAAGTGGGTTTGGTATTCTGTTCAGTTCAGTTTATTTCGTTTATAAATACATTTACACAAATGCATGTCATAAAACAAGATGCAATGGTGAAATGTAGACTTATAAACAGGACGCTAGAAAAACACAATAGTATGTTTATCGTAGCTAGCGACCTCATAAGTAAGGAAAAAAGGAATAAGAATACAGAAACACTAAACACGTATTAAAGCCAGAAGGAACTAGGGGAAAGGAGGAGGGGTCCAAATTGGCATGGAGTTCAGACAGAGTAATTATGTATCAAATGAGATTTGACTTTATCTTTGAAACTTGCAGAAGATCTAAGGAGTTTAATATCTTTTGGAAGATCACTCTAAATTTTGCAACAATAATTATTCAACAGTAGTTTCCCATGTTTACAATTGTGCCTGGTAACTGAAAAGAGTACATTATTCCTTGTTGGGCTTGGAACGTATGAGGACCTTCTGGGGTTAAAGTGTTACAAAATACCTGAGGTAGTTTACTATTTACATATTTGTTTCCAAATATTCTGTATTATACATGAGGAATTGGTTTACCAAGAGTGATCAGTTCTTCTAGTCCTCTTCTCTATTCACCAACCTCTTGGGGTGATTACTCTGCAACCATATCACACATCAGTAAGGGGAGCGGGAAAGGAAATTGAAACTACCGGTACTTCCAGAGAGATTAAGTCAGCTGTCTTGATTATACATGTATGTACAGCTACAGAACGGGAAGTTGACATCCCAGTCAATTTTTTTGTTATTCTATCTACCCCCGTTAAACAATCATCTACTGGGGTTTCAAAACAGCTAACTTAGCGCAACCAATACAGTACGAACCCTTATGTATTACAGTTCAGTTTTATAAATTAAAAGATAAGTTAAAGGAACAGAGTGAAGGTACCCACCTCTCTTTCCTAAAAAGGGGGGATTTCTACCGTCACGCGTCTCCCATGATATACGAACGGTGAAAAGACGATCGAGTTATCTTTTTGGCAGGAAATATTCTGGAAACCCTACCGCTCTGTATTTAAACAGCTTAGAAAGATTGTGGCTGCGACTGCATTCTGGGAACTGAGGAATGGGATCAGTCCACCTGTCTACCACGAAAAACCTTCGTAGAGGTAACTGTTTAGACAATTCGCAACTTATGACATACTTAACGAGTTTGAATGACAGCAAAGCCGAGTTATCACGTGATTTGATAACGAGACTTATTTCATGATGTGTAGCACATAATATGTGCCATCAAAATTGCATCAGGTTTCATAGTTTTGTGAAAGAAGCCAACGGATTTGCACAATGACTATATATTCGCTGTTGAAAAGTTAAGAGTATTGCAAATTCGAAGGACAGGGAGTTGAGTTTTGCTTTCCAATTAACAAAATTAGTATCAAGTAGTAGATAGTATGTCAGTGACCTTTAGACTTTTTGCCGTGTCTTTTTGACATGCCAAGAGCGTCAGTTTCAATGGAAGGTAGGCCTATACTATTTTTTATTGTTAGTGAAGGGTGCCTTACACGCACCAGTATGTTATATACATACATATACATAATAATTTTGTACCTCTGCCAACAACACAAACCATTAATCAAACACTTGTTGACGGCGATAAGCTTCAATATAGTTCATTCTGATATCCAGAGTCTTTGACCGATAAAAAGCGACAAAATGAAAACGAAACAAATTATATGACGTGTAAAGAACAAAGGCCATTTTAGGATAACGCTAAGTTTGACTGTGGAGTACTTGTCTCCTCTTAAACATAACAACTGAACACATTTTATGTTGCTACTGGTTTATTGATTTTAGAAAGCTTTATTTACACGTCTGCCTACAAGTTAAGTGCTTCCAACAGATACCATCTAACATTGTAAAAACACCTCAGGTAAGCTGAAGAGTCAATAACCTTTTCGCGTTCTGACATACTACGCCATTGACTACAACGGAAGTATTGAAATATTATTGATATAAATATAAACTAAAGCAGACAGCGAGTAGTCGTCTATGGAACGCCAAAAAAATTTTAAAAAATCTAATGACCATTACGAATATTTTATATAATGAAGTTCACAATTGTCCTTTTTGAAACAAACATACTGCATGGTAAGAGGAGAAGACCATAAAGGAGAGGATTAAGGTTATACCATGTTCCTAAAGACTATTCACAGATTTTTCACAGAAAACTTTTGACATTGCGGCGTTCCATACTCTGTGGGAGTATCAATTAACAGTGTACTAATTAGACTACTGTAACTAGCAGAAAAAACAGTTTACAGTATTATTTAACGCATTGTTTAGAATTTCTACTTTAATAAAGTCATTTCCATGAAGAATTGCCTTGTTGAATAGACGATTTTCTCTTTCACTCTACTGACAACACATGGTGAAATCATATCATGCTCAATTGTCAAAGAACACTTAAGTAAGGGTGCAATTTAATCTCCATATATTTACATTACGTTTCAAAACGCTGTTTCTGTACTAGTTGTTCGTAGTATATATATATATATATATATATATATATATATATATAATAAAGTCGAAATGCTGCGGAGCACTATAGAAATGTGTAGGTCGATAAAGGTAGTAAAGAGTGCTAAAAGTTTGCGGAAAAT
>WURT03571216.1:5139-20833 GCA_009936505.3 Holothuria glaberrima
GGGAAGTAAATACAACGCACGTCTTCAATTTAAATACTTTGAGTCAGAAATCGACCGTCCACCAGTCATTACAAAAACGCGATGTTCGGTGAAAATATTCTCTTAGTTTATTTATGGATTTGACTTGTCAATTTCAATTCGAACGTGCTATTTAAAGTTATTAAACGTCTCCATGGGAAAAAGCTGTTTCAAAAATCCTATTTTCCCAAATAATAGTGAAACTTTTAAAATCTTTGACTGTGGCTGCACTAAACTCCAAAGAATTATATATAAGAGGCGGAACAGGTAGTTGTACGGTAAATGAAGTTTAATGATACACATCGTACATTCAGACATGTGCTTGTGGCAACATGCAAAATATGATTCTTCCTGATTTTTCGGAAGCTTAAACCATACATTTTATTCAAAATGTCTTCAGATGTTTGTGTAAAGTGAGAAGTAAAAGCTAGCATAATTTAAGGATTACATAGTTACAACTAAAATTCCACAAATTCCAAATATCCGCCAAAGCTTGCTTGTCCTATAATTAAAGTTACCCTTTAATATTTCTGATGTATTTGAGTTCAAGCTATCATGAACTCTGATTAGTTCCTTCAGATTTCAGGATTTGCAACAGTCTTCGAAATGAATTAGATAAACGTAGATAATGACGAAAACACTTGCAGTTGGGTGGCAACGGAAATATTCCATTCCCTGGGGATTTTGTTGGTGCATTACTCCCTGGATGTAGGGGGACCTGGAGGGATTTTGCCATTCTGAGAATTATATATAATGTAATAAGAAACAGAAAAGTGAATGGTATCTATCTAATGAGTTTCATGGTCATGTAAACGACGGTTGTTTGATAGGTGCGACTCCGGCTGTCCATCGTAATGAGGTGTAATTAGTGATAAAATGAAAAAAATCAGCTGACTTGTAAATGCATGCTGTCGTCGCTAACCTATGAGGACAACTGGCTATTGCAGCTTAATTGTCTGAACACACAAAGAAGTGAAAAACGTTTGTCGAATAAAAGTAAAGAAAGTCTAGAGTTTGGTAAGTTAGAAGGTAGATGTAGTCTCCTCAATTTAAATTAATATACCTTGTTATCCTAGTTCAGGTATAGTACTGTTTAGTCATGTAACAATATATATTTCTGAATTGTGTAGTGCATATATATGCAACATTTATTTTCTGAAATTTCAAGTAAGGAGATCTTAAATTTTGGTGATTGTATCGTATTACGGCTAGGAAGACAGAATATTACATTTAAATGAGTTTTGCAATGAAAGAAAGCCCATATAAAGAGAACTATTACTGACGTTTATTTAAAACTGGAAATTTTAAAACAAGGTACGCACTTTGACCATTAATAACCGGAAAATTTTTGTTTGTTGGAGCTAAAGAGTATGCTTCTCAGATGATGATGGAAGATTTACTAGAGTATGAAGAATAATCATTAAACTCATACGGGAAGCAAATGGAGGCAGAATCTACAGCAGAAAGAGTACTGCATAGAAGTAAAGAAAACAGAAGGGAGGGGAAGGCTGTGTTTGGTTTGTTTATCTCTCTTTCTGAAGTTTCCATGGAAAAGAATAGGACATCATGTGTTGGATGCACTTCACTGTGGGATAATTGTATTACTAATGACAATACAAACAGTGTATTACTGACTGCAGCCACTTCGAACACGTTAGTGAATTTGTTTTTACCGACATAACAAAACCACACATTGATTAAGTTGTTATTCACACGTCTGACACGAGCTTTATCTGATTATTACTTCACCATCAACACCAAATATCTTGAAAACCATTCACATAATGAAACAGTTTTCAATTTTAATATTTCGGAGTAAATTTATTGCTCACCTGATGAAAATTTGTAATGTAAACTTCGAGTAAGATTTCTTCTCATCGTGGTTTCTCAAATACGTAAACTAAATGATAAGGCCAATAGTAGCCTCGCACGACTACAGATCCATAGATCTTGAAAATTCCCTATTTAAATAATAAAGAACGTGTTGTAGTAGGTTTGGAAATTATAACAGCACCCTTTACAACCTCAAGTAATTGTAAGAATATTCATTGAGAAATTTTCTTGTTTTATTAGATACTAATGGTTTTATCGACTCCCCTGCAAAACGCTCAAATTAATTTGCAGTTTTTTATCAATGTGTCGGAAGAAACATATAAGGTAATCTTCTTATTTTGAAAACTTACAAAAAGCTTTTTGTCCTAAAACTGCAGGAACAAAAGAGTTCTGATTCTTATAATTTTGGTGACAATTGTATAAAGCCTAATATCTTCCCAACAGTTGGTTTACTGCTATATTTTATCTCGCGGGTTTGCATCACTATTATAAGACCTGTTACTGCAGATAGTTCACTTTCATAAGCTGGCAAAACGCCTTTCTGCCCCCAAATGACTTCTTCACTAGGTTTATACAATGTCTCTGCTTAGGTCATTTCGACGAGTGCTAATGAATTCAGAGACTGAAAGGGGCGACAAGGGTGTAATTTCTCGTTAATTACTTAATAGGAGTAAGCACTTAGGATGCAGGTGTCTGAATAAAGACCTCTTAAGGCTACACGAAGCAAGTCATCTCCTTTAGGTTTCAATCACCTGTTCACGATTAATTTGTAACTTTCGCTGTGTCTTTAAATTTTCAATTCATTCAAAAATGTTAGCTTTTTTTCTAAAGGTACAATATGAAGACCTTCATCAAGTATCCATATTTAGCAACTAACCAGTCTGTGGAAGTTTCTTTCCCAAAACTGTTTACCAAATTCCGTTTTTTTTAAATCTTTAAAAGATTTGATATCACTAACCCCCCAGTTGCAGCAGACCCGTTAAAACTTTCAAATAGGCTAAGGCACTGCCTCAGCTAAGGGTGGTCAAGGAACACTTCCCAGGCAAGTTAGATCAATATTAATCAAACTGTGGGTCAAGACTCAAATTCAGGTCACGTTCGAAACTTTGAGGGGTACCAAATTTTACATCATCTTTTAAATATCGTCGCCATTAATTTTTAACTCGCCATTCCCCGTTGATTACATCTGTTCTGTTGAATTTGACTCCCCGGAGATTGTCTCCCTAAAAGGGGGCCTGCAGTGGGAAACGTTTATAAAACCACCGATTTAGACAATCTGATTTTGAATGTTAAATGTTGCAAATCTGTAAAAACAGGCCTCACAATTGTTAATTCAAAGGAACTACTGGGTTATCCACAAGGGCTTTCACTCAGACTTCTATAAAAAGATCATAATACATGTTTCTTATGTAATGAATTTTAATATGCTGGCGTGATGATGCAGATGCACAGTGAAGCCTCAAGCCCACGGATAATATGCTTATGCTTATTCATCGTTAAAATTTCTTTTCGGTTGAAAATAAAGTTTTAGAACAGTTTATATACCAAACCTGTGCCCAAAGAGTAAAAACATCACGACCATATTAGGGTCATATGTAAGATAGGAGAACTGTTTTCTTTCCTTTGGCAATCAATGAAAATTGAAATAAAAAATACCGTAACGAAAGTTTTATCAGGAGAAATTTGGTGCTCCTCACCGGGGAACATTTTTACTGATTTTTTTCAATCAACCTCAGCTGAGGGAAAGAGCTATTGTCTTTCCACTCAATGTCAGCTGACTGCCTGACAGAGCAATTGTAATTTCACTTAACAAGTCCAGTTGAGCGATAGCTCTATAGTAATCTCACTTAACATTAGCTGACAGAGTTATTTTCATATCACTCAACCACTTATGACTAAAAGCGCTTATTGTCATCTCAATCAACTTCAGCCGACTGACAGACCTATTGTTTTTTTACTCAATTTTCTCAGCTGACTGACAGAATTATTGTCATTTCACTAAACCTAAAGCCGGCTGCCCACTTAGCGACCAACGGCTTGCGAGCTCTTGCGATTCCTTGCGAGCTCTTGCGACCTCGAGACGATCGCTAATTTTTTCCCTATATTTTACTTAGCGATCTTCTCGAGGTCGCAAGAGCTCGAAAGGAATCGCAAGAACTTGCAAGCCTTTGGTCGCTAAGTGGGCAGCCGGTATAAGTAGACTGACAGAGCCCTTGTCATCTCGCTTAAGCCCAGGTGACTGATAGAGCTACTCTCATCTCACTCAAACGTACCTGAATTATAGCGCAATTGCCATTATCTTAAAAATGAAACACTTAGTGGCTAGGTATTATCGAAGCATTACGTGGTTGGGATGCGCATCGAGTCATGAAGAAAATGTATTGACCGTTGATTAAGTAAAAATTCTCAACTCCTATTGGCTCATTACGGCCAGGTGACCGTGCGTTGTCCTAGAATAACCACACGGTAAATTAAGAACAAAATCACCAGCGGATAAATACAATAATACCGTACTTTACTTAGATCACCTGCAGATTATATATGACTGGCTCACATTGCGCAGAAAGCAGGCCTAGCCTGCATATATTACATACGTATAATATTTAGCCTACAGCCTGCTCTATATGGTTTGACGCTACTCACGTCAAGACCTGCCAAGACGCCTCCATTTCTAAGAAACGCTTTTGCTCCCAAATCTTAGCCTGCATGAAACCCTCAGAGGCAAAGGGTTTGTACACGGTTATAATTTAAAGTTAAATAACTTAGGCCTATGGCCTCCGTAACGTTTCAACTTACATAAAGGTTCCTCGGCGACCACTGAATCCTCGAACGAAATCAACGTTACTAATGTGTTACTGCTGAGAAATGATAACTCATATATATCCAAACTTTTCTACAAATGTACTACGTTCCAAATGCTGGCTGTGAATGTTTATCTCCCAAAATCAGTAGTTAATTCCAGGCAAATTCCAACATTTGAAGTAACTTTTAAGCTCAAGAATATCTGAACAGGTCCGTCAGGGTTTGAACAAATGACGAACAATTTTAAAAAGACCGCGCTGCTGAAGCAAACTTGTACGGTGGATAAATGATTTCACTGCATGCACTAAATACAGTATACGTCGTATATAAGGGTGAATGTTTATGTATCAGACACAATATATATCATGCGAGCGCACACAACGTACACGACGTAACATGCTTAAGCACCAGTGTATATGAAAGTTTGCACACCAGCTCTGTACGTGTGCAGTGCAAATGTACATGATACAAATGCGAGATTTCGTGGCTAAGGGAATGCCATGGATCACAATACCTCCAGTTAGGTTACTAACTGTTATTTTTTTCCTTTTCGGCTGTTGAAGTCTTTAAAGAAGGACACTTTTCCCCAAGTTTAGTCACATCGTCGTTATACTTCATGAATTATGAAAATTTTCATTGAATTTATTTTGTTTAATAGTACTTTGTTAATTGCGCACAAACATTGTTTCGAATGGTTGTGAATTCGTCTCATTTTTCTTCGGGGTTTTGATTTCAATAAAAATGTTGTTATCTGCAAACACAAATTTTCTTTCTCTCTCATCTTTTTTCATCAAAATCTTGTAGTGTATGAATGAACAGGGTTAATCAACGCCAGACCGTGCACTAAATAGAGGATAAAGCACTCCGGGGGTTAATGCTATCGTTAGATTCACTCGGGCTGCTGCATCGCATGCATTAACCCCGGATCGTGCATTATCCTCTACTTAACTGCTTAATACACGGTCCAGCGTTGATTAACCTGTATTTTATAAGAACTTATTAATTCCTCTACGTCTGTTTGGAGGATCAGTCGTCACATGCCATGGGTTATTCGGTACTAACCACGGCCGTGGATTAGTGCATACTTACCCACGGCGGCGACGTCAGGCACGGGGTACGTACAATCAAATTTTGACCAAAATCTATGATTCAGGAAATTTGGTGTTATATGAAATAAACAATGAATGTTTTCCATTCTTGCGATAGTATGAATGATTTCATGAGTTGAAAGATTGGAGGTTCTATTCAAGATCATTCAATCTTTCAACTCATGAAATTATTCATACTATCGCACTCGTAAACATTCATTATTTGTATATTATGTTGTGAAGAAGAATCAGATAACCGTTCCACCTTCCTGGCTCTGCATCCCATCTCCGTGCCCTTAGAGTTGACTTTTCATGTAGAATGGTTGCACTTACGTCATATTGTCTACAAAATTGCAAAATTGGAACAAACTATGGTTCACTTTCTTTTAAGAAATAGCAATTAATGTAGTTGAACAAGCGTTTAAGGATAACGATGAGACTTTAGCCATTCTTTGCCATCTCTTGGGGACTGAAATCACACCGACAAGGAACAGTAGAAGTAGTAATGAAGATGAGCTGCAAAACACATGGGAATTACAATTGAGGTTACTTTAAACACTTCTAATTTGATAGAAGGCGACACTGCTAGCAGGGGAACTCTCGCAACAACTTAAAACCATATATAAAAAGATAATTACTGAAGGGTACACGTGTGCACAGAGGAGGATAGAAATAGGTCAAATGTAAGCAAAGCGAGAACAAATTTACCATTCAATACATTCTCTGAACATGAAAAAGCTAGACGTGTCGATGGGGATGTTTCATGAGAAAGTAAAAACGAACGCGTGCTGTAAAGCGTGTACAGAGTTTCGCCTTTATTGAAATTATTATGGAGAGATTTCCTGATAAAATTCTTTTAAAGGGGCTTATTGCATTGGTTCACAAAATTCATGATTTTTTACACCTGTTGAGATTTACTCACATCTTCAGATCTTGATGGCAAATTGTCAAACTAAGAGATTCTGCACATCTGACACGCAACTAAAATCACCATGATAGGGTAATTAATGATTGAAATCATTTATTATAAATTGTTGACCATTGGTTATTAATCATCTGCAACCGCTTTCTACAAAAAATAAAATTTCTTAAATTTTCAGCAACTATAGGAAGTGATACATGAGTAATGAGGCTAGTTAGAAGCATTATCATGCAATGATTTTCTTCAAAATCGACACAAACTAATCGATATTAACTCAATGTGCCCCTTTAAATGCTACACCGTAATGCAGTGTTCCCTTTACACAAGTGTTTCTAAGTATGAGGGAATAAATAAAGCCAAATAGAGCCCAATAAAGGCAAGTTATTTATGTTGTTTTATTTTAGGAACATGAATACTGGTAACTCCCCTCCTCCACTGATAATTACTGAAATACTAGACAATGCACCATCTCTACACTTTTGTGCATGGTTTAATTCTGTTCAACCAGAAACTCCAATGCTCAGTGATTCCTTGCAGAAATGGAATGCTTTGTTGCACTGAGGTTTATGCTTCAAACTTGTCCTTGAGATATCATGTTTAACATGTTTTCACAAATTAACCTATGGTGTCCTCACATGAAGTTTGTGCTCCATGAAAAAGTGAATAACAAAATAATTATATCAGGGATGGGTTTTGAATCCCGGTCGTCTGTGTAAGAAACCGAACACTTTCCACTACACCATCAGCAAATACTATGATATTTCTAATCATCTTATAGCCACAGCATCATTCGCAAGTGTTCATAATTAGGTAATTCGTATTAAAATTACCAATTACTGTAACAGTTATGCTTGTGAAAAATGTAGGGTGAATCGTCTTGTTTTGATGGATTGGGTTTTTCTAAAACACAATAAGGCTTGCCTTTGTGTCCAGAATAGGTACCTAAGGAATCCTCATGTATGGGGCTAGATTGAGCATTATGGTTAAAATGGAGGTATTCAGCCTTACTGGCATCATGAAGCTATTAGGGATGGCTCCCATGGCATGCTGGTATACACGATTCTTTTATAGCACTTTAAAAATCACATAACAAATCCATGTGCGTTAAAGCTGAAAACGTAAGTGAACTTGATCCACTATTGGGTAGGAGCAGATAGTTCATGTTGTATTCTTGAGTCAGCGAACTGGGATATTCTGTAAAATATAGCCATAATGGCAAGTGTCGTTCAAATATTTAAACAATTACAGAATTGTCACTGGCCTTCATATGTGTTAAGAGAATAGAAATTTTAATAACGACTTCTCTAGTTTAATTTGTATTAAAAGCAGCCGGTCACCACCGACTCTGCAGCCGCCAACCTGGGTTCTCAAACTTTGCGTTAATCAACATGCCACTTTCCATGTACATTTTTAATATTTTCCTTCGTTTGAGAAAAGTCCCGAAATGAGGAAAAATCCTGTATAGTTTCACTCCTCAGGAAACGCACTATCATTTACATAAATGACCAAAGTTATGCTGTAGCAAAGGGATCCTGTGAGGGTAATGTTTAGAGCGACTTAAGCCAATGGCCAGTGCCTACCTATTCCATTTCAGTTTCCTTACCATCCAACGAAATGCTGAACAGACCATCTGGCATGTTTGAAGAAAATGCATCTCCATCTGAAGGTACCAACTTACCAATACCAATAATTGATTGCAGTCTATTAATTAAACTAACTGTAACAAATCTATTCTTCATTTTACATTGCAAGTATCTTTCGTAATTTTCAGAACGTAACTATGGCATTGTAAAGGGAAAGAAAGGGGTCATTTTCCAAGAGCCATTCATAACTTAGGATAACCCGGTAATAATTGTTCAATTTTGGTTGACTGCATTTTCCCTTTAAGTTTGCAGATAATAACACCCTGATCACATTGATTAAACGAAAAGATTGTGATAGATTTATTTCGCTTTGTGAATATTGCAACTCGAATTCTCTTTCTGAATGCAAAGAAGACAAAGAGATGACAACAGATTTATAGGAAGATAATGTTTAGCCACATCATGCATTATTTAAATATCGAGGAAAGTGTTGTAGAACCTATTTCAACTTAGAAATACCTTGGTATACTGTTCGATAAATGCACTTGCTTGGCACTCACATGCATATCTATTATTTAGATAAAGAATATACCGTATTCAAGGAGCTCTCAAAAATTAATTCAGTGTAATTTAAACCGCTTTCTCGCCATCTTCGATTTATAGTGGATTATGGATGAATTTTCTGTAAACGTGGAAACATGAACAATATAAATAAGACATATAAAAAAGGGGATCAATTCCATTATTAACCAAGTGGATCGAGCGTCTGGACATTTAGGCAACCTACGGTAGACTTGTCCTGCCGTCTTTTGGAAGCAGAGATAAAAAAGGCCTCTACAATTGTAATCACCCCCTTTATTTGAATCTTTAGACTGCAACAATCCCTTGCAGTGGCAGGATGAAACTACCGTAAGTTGTTTCCAACAGAAACAAAGTACGCTTTATTCCACACTCTGTTACATTCCATAACAATTATTTTAACCTATACACTTTAAATTACGTATTTTTATTTCTCTTTGTGGTAGTCTTTTTACTATTTGACGTAACATTCTACTTATTTCTGTTATGCATTACTTTATTTCTGTCAATATTTTATTTCTTCTGTTGTATTTGATCTTTTGCTCGTGAGTACAATAAAGCTATGCTTGAATTTCAACCTCGTGGTGCCAATTTAAAGACAGATACTTGTCACCCCAAGTATGACTTATACTTGAGGTAAGCAAAAGTCTCAATTGGTAAATTCTCTTTGATCGACTAACAGTTTCAAAGTTCAAAAGATGTAGAGCAGCTCATTTGATACAGCAATCACAGAGAGTGTTTCTTTTCACATGACGATCTTGTATCTCACCAGGATACGGCCTCAAGCAATAAACTGTGTTTATGGCAGTTATGAGACAGGTATGGGCGGGGATAGAACTAACTTAGTTGGGAGAATTGAAATTGTCTGGGATGAGAAGATTTCCCTTAAAAGGAAAGGGTACTTTCTCAGAATTAATTAATCAATGAGACATCATCATGTTGACAAAAATTATAGTCAATGTCATGTACCTTATGACTGATTAATGTATCAACTAACTTAGCTTTAGAGTGTAAATATTAAGCAATTGGCCTACAATGTAAACTGCCGCTTCAACAGTTAAACTTGTATTTTCAAACCAAAGTCTGCTGTTCAAGGTTTGCTAATCATCCGTATATGATACCTTTGCAACCATCCAGGGTTAAGCATACTAAATAGAGCCAAAGGTATTTTAAGCATTTTAATTTTTTAACTTGTAAAAAGTTGAAGCAAATACGACAACGGCATCTAAGAATAGAATCAAGTTCTCTTAAAATAAGCTAGGAAGTTTTATTTAGTCACTTTACTTGTCGAGGAGAGAAATGTCTAGCATATATTCCGGACACGCATGAGTTGACTCACCAGATGTGTTCAACTGTTTCTCATTATTCGATGATCGAATTCCATTGAAATCATCCTCTTGATGAAAGCCAAATGTGTAGCATCTTAAAGTCACATCGTCACCAATGCAGTATTTGTTTATGTGGTGAAGATTTTATGTGTAGTGTATAAAATAAAAAAAAATAAACAAACAGTTTCATACAACCCGCTTTAAGGGTGATGTAAACAACATTCTGTTTAGAGATGAACAGTACCTTTTTGTACATGAGAAGAGGTATGTTGGATAATTGGGATTTGATGTCAACTTTGAGCACACGTTTGAAGGATTTATTGGTAATTGTTATATCTATTTTTAAACATTTGCCCAGAATAACATCAGCGAAGTGTAATTTATTAACTGATAGCTGAACGTGTTAAAGATGATCACGTCAAAAATTATTCATAGTTTTCTAACATCCTTTTTTCTTTTTTTAACACATAATTCAGGAGAGATGCAGCTGCGAGAACCTTGGATGTCCTTGAAAGTACCGAGAAGTGTTGCATACATTCTAGTTGTCATCTGTAAGGAATTTCTTTACAATCTAGGTAACTTATCTTTCAAGTAGCATCTAGCTTTATCATCCTGAATTAGTTATTAAAAATGTACTTTTAGGACCAAAATCGCTAAAATTTACTTTTGCACAAGCTAAAATGAGCAACATGATTGGTTATCTGGCTAAAATGGTTGTAGCGAGCTATAAATCCATCATCTGTTTTGTTGCTTTCTTTCTTTGAAGTTTTGAGCATTTAATTGTAGGTTTCTTGTCAGTGACACATTCATCACCACTGGTAATTTTGCGAGCTAAATAAAACCTTGAAAGAGCCATCCCCTAAGCAGTGTTAATCGTATATCCCTGACTGTTTAACTGTCATTTTCTTGGTTTGTGGGGGGCGGGCGGAGGTCGGGCTGTCCTTTGGAATGTATATAGTGCTATATATTTTGTTCGTATTGTTGATGTTTTTATTCTGTTTAAAACCTAAAATTTTGCCTTTGCTGGATATCATTTATAATTTCTGATGTTGTGTTTCTTCAAGGGTTTTCTACTTTACAAGCTTTGTTAAAAACAATCGCAAAAACCCTTGTCTTTTGGGAACTCATGTATCATTGCTCCTGTATGCTTCAAATACAGCGCTCTTTCCTTGCATCCAGGGACTAAAACCTTGCGATATTTAACATCGACAATCTTGTAGACCCAACAGTTTACGGATTCCACTTTGGAATCGATTCACTCGCAGGATTGCCATTGGATAGGTACACCCAACCTCACCAGTTTAACTCCATTTAGGAATGCTCTCTTGTATATCCTTACAAATACAAACACATATACGCCAACATGCACATATTATTCAGAAATTACACATGAGGTGGATGGGAATGCTAAGAAACCATACGGGGGAATGATGATATTGTTCATTCCCTGTAAATGTAAAAGAAAACATTAAAAATTGAGTGACGTTACACAAAAAGTAAATCATTGTATCCACAGAACCCTACAAGACCACACATATTTTCCATAGACGCAGAAGCTTCCAGTTTGTTGAGTCAAAATACAATCAAAATAAAGAAACTTGGCTGGCTTACTTGTCGGACTAAAAAATAAAAAAAACCACGACTGTGTACACTTTTTTAGTATAATTTACCTTGTTCTCCCCATAATGAGAATAACACATTCGTTAGAGGTAAAAGTACGCAGGAAGCGAGCAACCATCGGAGGTCGGTCATACGTCATTCATTCTGCAGTCTGAGCATTTTCTTGATCGGGTCACTTGGGATAAAACGACATAAAATGGCATTCGTCTCGCTGTTTGCTTTTCAATGTCATTGGGTAATTAACGTCATCGACAGAGACGAAGGCAGTGTGTAATTAGTTTGAGCCTTTTCAAGACAGTCTTTACACTGCAGTGCAATAAGCCGAACAATCCTCTACTCCTATGTAGAAAGGGATATATACGATTAACAATAATGCGACTGGGACGAATGGACTGTCTTTCCCTTTAGTTTTTTTCAGTTCCCTTAAACTTTTCCAACCTGCCACTGTTATGTATATATAATTAGCAGATCTGGTTGTGAAGGAGAATCTAAGATCCGCGATCTCCTTTAATTAGCAGTCCCTCTTAACATTTAAATGTTAATTCAAACAAGACGCGTGAGAAGAGAAAAAATAAAATAACAAGAAACTAATAAAAAGGGAAAAGCTTATTTGAGAAGGGGAAAATCAAATATGCATCCAGGGCCCAACAACAACTACAGCAGTAGCAGTAGCTCAAGTTGGATCTGAAAATAGGATAAGTTTGTTATGTTGGTATCAGCAAGTTACGTGAGACTTCACAAACAACAGACACACTCTTAAGATACAATATTAACAAGTGTTGAACCATTTAAAGAAATAACCCACTGTGTTTTATTTCGTTTTGTAAGGCAGATACAATGCTTGCAAAATTATTTGTTGTTGTTCAACACTGAAGTATCTGTTTGGCATACCAGCTTTTTCTACTAATGGGAGTAACGGGTAGATTTCGTGTACCAAGTTCGAACTCTTCAGATTTCTACATAGTTCATTTTGATCATATTAACGATTAACTTAAATTTTAATTGCGTCTGTCAATCAGAGCTTTTCCAAAGTGGAATGCTCTCGTTTAAATGAATATTTTTTTTGTAAATGATTAGCTTCCTTACGTATAACGTTATTGAGATATGGTTTCCGGCAATAAAAAGACAACTTTTTTCTTATTTTTTTCACTCCTTTCATTCTTAACCTATTATTTTTCTAAACGCCTTTGTACTTTAAACCCCATTGTTATGTCACCAGAATGTTTTTACACAGTTTTTGACGGAAGTTTAATGTGTGCTCAAGTGAAACAATGACACGGGTTGTATGCAGACCTACTTATTGCGTAGAGATAGTCAAAATGCATCTCCTTACCTTACTACAGATTAACACGACGCCTGTAATAAACACTCTACTGTTTTAATGGCGCCATGTCGAGATTGTGTGCCCTTAGAGGGACCGAACGATTCATTTTACAGTTCGTTGGGTACAGTGCAGGCATCTCCTGAACAGTGGCAAAACACCAGATCTCTTGTGAGTTTAAATGTCACGGCTTGTGGGTCCAGTGTTCAAAAAGCTCAACGGAAGGCGAATTGTGTCAAAATACTGCTCCTTTGAGTTAACACGTTCACGCCTTCCAGGGAAGGTTCCTCACTCATCTGGAACCATGATGTCTGGCGGGAGGTACAGATAAGGAAGCTCAGGGGAAATCCCTAGGGGTTTTAGTATTTTTTCAATGTTTTAATTGCAACAAAACAACAAAAAAAGGCTGTATTTAAGAGATGTAACAATTTCTCCTGTAACGTGACCGAAAGCGTTGTGCTTTCGAATTTTTCTTGATAGTATCGTTAAAGGTCAGGCATCACTTCCTATTTTTCCATTGGCAAACACCCACACTTTAGTTCATTCTATGACTTTTACATTCTTGTTTAAGTTCTCCACAAGAAGAAGGCCTATACCCCAACACATAAATGCATCTTTGTGTTTCAGCTCTATAACCAAGCCTGAAATATCGTGAGAAAACTTCACCTACTGGATGATGGGTACAGGAAGCCGTTTGCCGTAAGCCATCTTACAGTATGACAGTTGCCAAGGTGGCCGACCATCAATCTAAACAATAATAATAAAACATCAGGATCATATTACGGAGCTAAGGGCTCTAGTATATGATCACATGTTCTTGAGATGAACCGTGATTGGCCAAAAGTTCAGATTCGACTTCGCACCGCGGATGGTATGCTTAAGAAAGTGTCACCATGACAGAACAGTTCATGTAAATTCTTTCAAATTTCAAACGTCAAAATATGTGCTACAAATCTCAAATAGTGTCATCCCCTTGCAACGGATATTCAAAATGTGAGGAAACTTACTCACTGGTGACTTGGTCAGGCTTACCTTCGATTTGATGAGATCATCTTTCATGTGCCTCGTTCATGCCTGCCTCAATTGAACCTTTTTAATTTTTGTTTGCTTTTAAAATATATCATTTGTGAAATAGCTTATGATGACGTAGGTATAGCCTATACGTGTTGCATGAAGTAAATGGCAGTTATAAAAAGAAGGGTTTAAGCAAAAATTTACTTTTCATATGTGAAAGAAGAACTAAATCTACTCAATTTTGTGAAACTTTCATTCAAATCGGACATGTATTACTCGAGATATCAGCAAAAGAAGTTTCTATATTTGTAACCCAAAGTGAGCTTGAGGCAAGCAGGGGTTATATCACTAGGCAGCTCCGTGATATCACTTCCTCAAATTGGTAAGGAATGCTTTGTTTCCTTTGTTTTTTCAGTCTTTTGTGTTGACCTTGAAGTTAATAGGGATAGGACCTCCCCATATGGAATGTGAAGTTTGTAATTATCCTATGTCTCTCATGCAACCACATTCTGATAACATTTGATTGTTGAGGAGAAAATTGGTTGTTAAGTTTAAAGAAAAACATGAAACTGCTCATTAATGTGAGGATATGACTTCATATGTGCTTGCTTGAAGTTCACTTTGTGTTGAAAATGTGACAACTTTATCTGCTGATATCTTGTGACCCAAACATCTAATTTTAATGGAAATTTCACGGGATTGCTGAGAATAAATACCACTATAATATAACAAAACGTGATTTGAGCTTAGATCCTTCTCTTAAGTCAATACTTATTTGTATTATATAATATTACAGTTAAGCTCACTGCCACTCCCAGGTACAAATTGTTACATCTATTCTGTTGCATTACAGTGTGGCACGTACTCAGTCACCTTCATTAATGAGTTCCTCTGTCATAGGTGTCTGTTTGGTGTCTAAGCCTCGTTGAAAAGGTCACCTTTAACCACTTAGACTATTACAATTGTATACAGTACTTCCTTAAATTTCTGGATATTCTGTTGGATTTGTTGCAGAAAACCATTTGGTTATCTGCATGAATAAAAAATCTGTTTTGTAGAATTGAATAATTTCTTACCGTGTTGATTATTTTGAAATTAATTCCAAGAAGTTAGCTTTGGGGACGCATTTCTACCAAGAGATGCCTTTAGTACCTTTAATCAGTCACCTCAACATTACTTTGAACATTATTTGTGGCTATCAAATCGACTGTTGTTTCCCTTGCAAGTATATTTCATGGTGTTTCATAATACAAGATTACATTGTACAAGTAAAACAAGTAGTTATCTTGAATTCATCAGCCAATTTATTGATGCTATCCTTAGATGGCATAGTGGAAGAAGAAGAGAAAAAATATCTTGTTTAATTTTTCCAGCGCCAAGTAACCTGCATTACGACATTATTCATTTTAAACAAAGCATTCAATAACCAACTAAGCTGGTCTGTACAGAATAGAATGGAATAAAATAGATTACATTGCAATAGAATAGAATACAATAAAAATGATAATATTAATGATGATGATGATGATGATGATGATGATGATGATGATGATGATGATGATGATGATGATGATGATGATGATGAT